>JAPYZA010008306.1:0-12083 GCA_030522685.1 Eupelmus azureus | reverse complement strand
ACGATAAAACGAACTTTCTCTACACTATATATTTAAGAACTTTTTAGAGATAAAATTTAGAAATTGTGGAATAAAGTGCAACTATAAAAAATCTATTTGGTTGCAGGAAAAATAAACTTAAAATCTAAAATATTTTTGTTAAAATTAATAATCAACGGTTACAACTTCTTTTAAAAATAAAAATTCGCGTGTTCTTATTATTTACATACTTGATTTTCGGGCATAAAAAGCAAGAGAGAAACGCAATTAGTCGAGGCAATGAAATTCATGTGATCACCGTGAAACTCGATAAAGACAGGAAACACGAGTTTCACCGGACAGCCACAGCGACTGAATCTGTTGTCACAGAGAACAACTGCTTATTACGACAGACTAAACTGTAATTCATCGGTACACCTACGGTATCCCTTTCTACTTGTTTTCCTCTACTTGTTACTTTTCATCCCTTTATTACGATTTGTTAAATTAATAGCATGCATTGCTGTAGTTTGTTTAATGCAATTGATTCATTGAACCCCATCGTAGCCGCTAGTTGATGGTTGCTATTAGCCGGAACGAAACTAAGAAATTAAATTTCAAATTTAAATCTTCCCCTTTTCATGGCATTATCTCTTTCTCAGAGTTTTCAATCTGCTTTGTTCGTTTTAACGATTTATGTGAAGCATTTTGGTTACTTTCTACGATGTGTTCTTTTATTATTTTACTACTTAATAAACCTTCAATAAAACAAAAATTCTAGCTATTAACAGATACCCATTAAAATTTTCATGTTTATCACATAGCCTAATACATAGTTTTATTGTTAATTTTTTATTTATAATAAATAATTCTTAACTCACCGTATTATTCGTTGTACACAAAACAACTCAAAAATTTGAAATTCCATCAACGAACATCTAATTTTTCCTCTCCCTTTTCTCAACCAACTTCTAGCAGCATTTCATTATACTACCTCCTCAGTCTCCATCGTGAATCGCCGACAACTTAAAGAGGGTCGCACTCCGAGTTTTCGGCAATGCGCCCGCGAGCTCGTCACTGTTGCCGTGTGCCAGGCCACTCGAGACGAAGACATATAGCGCTCTTATTGCGCGTGGAAAGCCGTACAGGACCGAGGCTAATTTTAATTCATGTTTCTTTCGGCCTGTCCCCTCGTTTTCTTTAGACTCACGAGTGGAGCCAGAAGAAGCGCAGAGGAGGTGCTGCTGAGAGCACTACTTAGAAGGATGGCTGTCTTCTTAATTTTTAATAAAGGCGACGTTTGTTTAATGTATCTCGTTGGGTAGTTCTTTGCTTTTCCAACGTTGTTAGGAGATTTTCTAGCACGATCCCTAATGACTGCGCAAAGGAATAATGCGTTAATCATCACATTTATTTAACCCAAATCATTCTTTTACATTTCACCGACTTTATCCAAAATCCCTTTCGTCACTACCAACTTTACACCATTCGCAAGTGCGCCAGCTCAGAACAGCGTAAAGCCCGCTCAGTAGCCCTCGGCTCGAATTCATCATCCAATTAGTCAGCTCTAACGGCATTAGCTCTCCAGCTAATGCCAAAGTGCTCGGGCGAATATCTCTCTCCCTCCTGGAGAACTAAAACCGACCCCCCATCGAATTCTCCCCGAATCCGACGCTCTCCCTCCGCGCATTCGAGCGCGCGCAAGCTACTCCTTGGCGTGCTGCTGAGAGCTTTCGGGCGAACTTCCAGCCACGTGGTGGTAATCAAAGTGACCTACCCGCGGGGCAGCCGCGCGTCGCCATTCACAGGTAACGAGAGGAACGACGCCGAGTGCGGCAGTCCTTCCAGGCGGCTCTCTTTGATGTCGGTGGAAAGATCGCGGCGAGTCGGCGTAGTGAGATGCGATGGTTGAGAGGTGATGCGCTCGGAGCTGGATCTTTATTGGCGGATAATTTTGTTTTGGATGGGTGGAGATGAGGGATCTTTTTTGTTGGATTGCTGATATTCGCTGATATTTAAATACCGTGTAGAAGAAAAGGATGAGCTTTTATTAAAGAGAAAAATTAATGATATTGATTTTAAATTAATGCAATATTGAAACAATATTGATACAGTTATTAAAAAAATATTGTAGGAATATCACTGTATCAAAAAGAAAAAAAAAGAAATAAAATTATAAAGCACCCATATATTATGTAGAGTGAAAAATCCTCTATAAAACTATTAACAGTCACTCTGCAATTGAATTAGAAACGTCAAATAGCGTTAGAAGTACATTATGCAAACAAACCCCGGCGGTACGTGAGCTTTCATCGGCAATAGCCGAGTCCGTACTCGCGAGAAGTCAACTTGAGTTTGTCTTGTTTTCAGCGTCTTCCCCACGTCGCCGCTATCTTGTTGTTGTTGTTGTTGTTGTTGCTACTAGCGGATAGACCGTGAAGAGAGCTTTGATGGGATTTCCCGATGGTCCTGCCGCGGTGGAAGGACTTCAGAAGAGGTTTTCGGGCGCTGCGGTTTTCATTGTCGCAATGTTGAACGATCGCTCCTGATTTGATTTGAAACTTGCTGCGCTGAGCTAGTCAATTGCGGTGGCGCATTCCCATTTGTTCATGAAGCGCAATCGATACGACATTTCAGACAATTAGCTCGATTAATTAAACCATAATGAACGCTAAAGGCAATTTCAGGAATAATTCATTTTTAAAAATTGAAAGCGCGCTGGGTAGCAAAATCAATCCGTCGATTACCGGCAAACGTTGTTAAAAAAACGCCAAAAAAGTGATCAACTCGTATTATATCCAGCCAAACGGGCATACGCCAGCTCGGAACCATATCCGATATGCGCTAAATTTTTCATCGCGCTCGCACAAAGCCCCTCCGGCGATAAAGCGGGCTTAAAGCGCCTCTCTAAAACGTTCGATCGGGCTAATTCAATTATTTCACGTCGAGAGCCATACTGCGATCATCCGCAATGATTCGCGACGAGTGACCTCTGAAAAAACAAGCGCGCGCAAAGTGTTCGAGGGAGAGACAAATCAAGCGGCCGTAACTTCTTTAAAGGTTCATTGACCATCGCTGAGCGCGGCACTTTTAATTGCGCCTAACGCTTTTGATTTTTTAGGCTCAGAAGTGCCTTTTAAAGCCCGCGAAGATTTGCAGCGAGGTTTCATTACAAGCCCGGATTATCGGCGAGCGCTAACGAGGTTCTTTCTGCGGGCGGCCCCTGCCTTCTCGCTCTGGCTCGTGATTATCCGCTATTAAAACAGCTCTGCGCTTTCGCAGCTGGGCTGTAAATGAAACGATGCGAGCGGTAAATGAGTTGGGTTGGTTTGGTGCATCATCGGCCGGGGTAAACGCTGGTTAGGTTTGATTAGTGTTTGGTGTTGAGTTTAAGAATGATGATGCTGTAGATTTAAACGAGATGTTTTCTTTTTGCGTCGGAGGAGTTACCGTTTACATTGCTGTATCGTTACAGAAACTATTTTTATGATAGATGACGTAATGGATTTCTGAAGAATTTATTGTCTAAGAATATAATTTAATGAGTATAGGTTTAAAGTTGATGTTTCAATTTTGTATTCAAGTTAAAACTGCGAAAATTTTAATTATGTTTAAAGTGTAAAAGTTATGAGTCATAAAAAATATTGCACGTCGTTTGCATTTATGATGGAATACTAGGCTTAAATATTTTAAAATTCATTACAGAACTCATTAAAACTAAAATCATCTCAACTTTAAAAAAGTTTTTGCTCGGTAAAAATAATTTTTATTTTCATGTTTTCTAGTAATGATTTGAGATCTTTAAATAAATTTTATCTAAATATTTTTCTTACATTTTTTAGAAAATAATTTTTTATATTAGAAATTATGCTTTAACACTTATTTTAAGTAAATTTCAAATTTTAGTTTCATTTTTTAATTTTTTCGAAAAACGAGAAAAACCATTCCGTTATTTTTTTTTTAATCTCTGAAAATACATTAATGAGAAAATACTCATTTTAAACATCGCACGAGTATTTCCTTTCAGAACTAATGAATTATTGTTAATGATTAGCTTGTTTCAAATATGTTTCAGAGTAATTTTTTTTCTTTCTAAATAATAATGTTCTTACTGTAATATTGCAATTCTATCAAAAATAAACATAACATCAACTAATTAAAAATGTTACCACTAAATTATACTTGCTTTTAATTTTAGAACAGATCTTTCTTAAAAGGCCACAAAACATCTAAAAAAAACCCTTAAAAAAATACTTAATAACCCACCTTCATTTCATCAAACTCCAAAACACAGCGAAAGAACTCCTTCAAAAAAAGGCACTCTCCCACCCCGTCAAACATCCGCATCCGCGTTATTCACCCGGCACGCAGAGAGGGCGAGCTCATCGCGCGTTAGCAATCCCGTCACGAAAGCCAGTAATTACGGAGAAATAGGGAGCGATAGGCAACTCGCGCTCTCTCGCCGGCCGGCGGCAAAGACCGATCGATGAATATCAATTAATTATCGAAATAGTCCGGCGCCGAGCGCGACCAGTAATAATTATCCCTTCGGCCAGGCCGCGATCGCAAATATGCCCGCCCAATTTTACTAATTAGTAGCGGGAATGTGAGTGCGTGGGTGCATTCGCGCTCGGCCGGCCGTATTGCGCTATGTATTCTTTCGTCGCGAGGGAGGGGGCAGATTTATAGGGCAAGGGTGATGCGGAATCCATGCGCGCAGCCCGGCTGGTTTATGCGGCTGGTAAAGATTATTAATTGGTTACACGTGAAAGGAGATGTATATATTGAAAAATAGGGTGGTGTGTGTGCGTGCGCGCGTGTGTGTATTTTCGCAATGGATCTGGGGAGGGTAGCTTTTAAAGACAGAGTTGATGACGTGAAGTTGATAGATGTTTTTTCAAGTGGAATTTCAACTTATCTATAAAAAATGAATTGTGATTTAGTCTAATTTAATGATATCACTACAAATTGCTGCCAATCTAAGTATTTTAAATTAAAGGCGTCAGTGTGTTCTTCCCATTTAAATACATGATCACGATTTTAAAACACTTTGAAGTGTGTAAAAATTGTGACTATGTACTTAAATGGGAGCTACACACTAACGTGTTTAATGATTTAAGACACTTAGATTTGCAGTGATAGAAGTCATTTATACAATAATCAAATTATATTGAGAAAATGGAATACAGTCAAAACCATAACGATTTGAAAGTATGAATCAATTGTCACTGATATATTATTGTAAAAATATAAAAGAAAATAATTTAGCCGTTTATTATTTCCTTTGAAAGTGCCAATGACAGAAATGTTTGCGATATTTTATTTCTGTAATTACTTTCATAATTGCGAGCTTTATTCAGCAATTTTCATTTAAAATGCAACATTATCATTAATAAACAATAAAGTCACTATTAGCGGTACGCGCATGCACCTGCATATTTTTAAAACCCGTTATCGCTACATCAGATTTCTTTCGTAATTTCGCTACGGATGATAAAATAAAAGTTATTGTTGCCTCCGAAAGAGCTGTTAAAATAATTACAGGTAAATAATTCCAGGTCATTTTCAAAATAAAATAAACTTAATAAATGTCTTAAAATAAATTAATGTAAGGTAAGGTTTGAGAGATCAATATTGTTAACCCAGATTCTTTTTTAGTCACACTCAATACCTTCATAAAAATAGCATTATAATTATATACTTCTGAAAAATCTTGGTCAAAAGCGACTCATTAATTTCATCAAGATAAATCAGTTTAATTTAACATTTAAATAAAATACTTCTTCATTTAGAAACTTTTATAACGCAAAAATGAAAGCACCCAAACAAAGAGCGTACATCTAAAAAGAACATTGATTCTTACACTATACCGGCGAAGACTACCTCACCAAAATAACAAAAAGCTCTCGCCCTTAACGGCAAAAAATCACGCGCTCCAAACAATTTTAGCCCACTCCCCTTAATTCCCCCACACATAATCCCTCCCCATTATATTCCCCGTATCCACGCCCAACCTGGAACAACAATGACCCCGCGGATCCACGCGCGCCAGCATAAAGAGCCGGTTCGCGTGCGGCTGCTCGCAATCCCGTAAAAAAAGGGCATCAGCCCCCCAGTCTCCCTTAATCCCCCGCGTATAGCCCGCGGCGCGTTTACGCGATTACGCCCTATTTTCTCCGCTGCGGCCGCATCATTGACTCCAGCCCGAAAATTTATGCACGCGCGGGCGCTAGAATAACCACGCGCTGGCTTAAAGTCGTAAAAGCTCGGAAGCGCGCGCGTGGGGCCGGGTGAAAAGCGAGCTTCGCGCGAGGAAGGAAGGTGAGAGAGATATACGACGGTAATTTACTGATAATCAGTACATTGCTATTTTTCTCTCCAGCTCTCGGGCGCGGCGCAGTAAATTTTCCGTGCTCGCGCGCAGTGGCGCCTTGGCAAAGAATGGGGGATCAAGCTTGGGCTTTCGATTGAAATTTCTGTGCAGCAGCGCCAGCTTTTTCGCCCTGCCTCGGCGCGAATGGAAGGCTTTTGGAATTGGATTTCCCGCGCCCCGGCTTTCATCTTTTGCCTTGTGAGATTTATTGCTTTTGCGGATATAATGAAGTTTTCGATGCGCGCGGGTCAATGTGAACAAGTGGGGGTGGAGAGTTTTTTGTTAGCTGGAGATTCGATATTATCTGTACTTTTTGAGATGTAGATGAGAACGAGTTTATTCTTAGACTGCAGAAATAGTTGAGTTTTACTATTGCGATATTACTTGCCGATCCCGAATAGAAAATTAAGAACTTTATTACACGTAAAGTCTTGAAAATCATCTCAATTTTCATTGTAATAGATTTGAAATCATATCGCCTTTTGAAATATCGTCAGTTCTAATCCATATTGACACACCTTCCCATCGAATTTCTCATCGTAATTTTCCACCGCTATTGCATAAACAAAAACCACAGCTTAGGAAAGAATTGATAGCTCCTCCGCTCAACAAATGAGCGAGAAAATTGACTCCTTCTGTATATAGAACCGGAAGAGTAAAAGAGGCAGGGGGAAACGAGAGTAGGCCGTAAAGCAGGCCACAAAAGCGTATAACGACAGGGCCGTTAAGAAACGCAAAACGTCGGCTCTTTATCGTGCGGGCCTCCCCTACTTTTTTCGCAATCCAATTTTCTGCCGGCAGAGGGCCAGCCTTTTTTCCGCGACTAATCAGAGCTGGCCCCGGGCTGCCTCGCGCTTTTAAACCGCTCCTCGTAAATCTCGCCGCGGTTAGCCTATAAAATTCGCCGTGGGAGTCATTAAAGTAGCCTTGTGAATTTGGCCCTCGCGATGAGGAAAAACGCGGCTCGCTTAGGATGGTTAGACGGCGAGAAAGCAGCCGAGGAAATTTATGCCGGCGCTCGTGTTTATACGTGACGACAGCTCCCAAGCAGCGAGCAAACTCATAAACTGTATTCTTAAGTTTATTGCCCGGCGACGGCGGTCGTCGAGCCTTGGAGACAGTGGAGAGGAGCGAAAAAAAGCAGGGTAAACATTTACGGAGCTACTGCGCGAGCTTCTTCTCTTGAGGCTGACTTTAGCGTGCGCGGGTAAAACTGATTGTCGCGTTATTGACTTTCCGATTAGCTCCTCGAATGTGCAGGGCCACTTGTGCTCTTGAGAAGCCTCCGCTTTTGTGCGCGCCGGGAATTATGGGCGTCTCCCCTGAGAGATTTAAGCAGCGTTTTGTTTGGAGAATAATGACTATGTATTGGATTTTTAGTCGGCCTGGGGCTTAAATAATGTACACGAGGAGCTTGAACGATGCAATTGCGAATTGAGAGAGAAATTAGTTTTTGATATTTGAGCTAAGTACGCGTAAAACTTTATTGGTTTAATCCTGAAACATCGGCGTAAAAGGCGCAACGAATCTTTCATGATCTCCGTCTTTACTGAAGCGTTTATCATCCCGCTCAACGCCCCATAGAAAGCAGATATTAAAAGGTCCGTACGTATTTTTGAAGGCGCATAAAAGTCCTTGTTTACTGAGATTTAATATTTCGAAATCTACTTCGTGTAAAACAATGCTGCGCCAAAAGTTGTTATCTAGCTCCGTGTGCCAGTAAAAACCAAACATCTCTCATGCCTCCGTATAACATTTTACGATCATCGCGGAATTTTTACCACGCGCGTATATACACGTCCTCTCGCGTCGTAAATCCCCCCCCCCCCTCCCTCCCCCTGCTACGGAGAAGTTTTCATCTGTGAACGTATCTTTTTAACTGCGCCTTCAAATGCTGGAAATACTTTATTCCCACGTAAAAGCCCCGCCCATCTACTTCCGATTTAATTTTCTTAAATAATTCCGCGCGTCTCGTCATACCCACGGCCATCAATTGCCTACGAATGGAGGTCTGCTGCGAAATTTTCTCGACTCCTTTATATTCATAAAGCTATTCCGTACTTTATCGATGGAGACCCGGCCGGTAAGTAGCTTGGTCGTTTGAAAAAAACTTATTGAACTGTGCCCGGGAATTTTTAATCGACGCCAGCTGATAAATTTCATGTAACGAGGAATCCTCTTTCATCTTCTGATTTCCCTTCTCGTGAGAAGAGAGCCTCTCTTGGAGGTAGAGGAGAGTTAAAGAAAAAAAGGAAGCGACGAGGGAAACTTTTTCCTGAAGCCAAGCGGCATTCATCTCCCTTTTCGTATTTCCGCGTGCCGAGCCTCCGCGCTTTTCTAAAATTCCCAATCGCTCATATTCCACTCTCTTTTTCTCTTTAGCGGCAACTTTTCGAGCAGCGCGAAATGTCTGGCTTCTTCTCCCAGCAGTGAAACCAGCGAATGCAAAGGAAAATAGAGAAAGTATCAGCGTCAGAAGGATAGAAGAAGAAAGCCTGCAAGAGTAAGCTTGATTGAAAAAGAGGATAAAAGAAGAAATCTGGATCGTGCATTAGGAACTAGTCATACGACGCAGAAAGAGATTGCATTGGTTGACATTTTGGCAGTTCATGGCTCGTGTTCGTGCTTTAAAAAATTAAAAGCTTGATGTAGAAAAGTTAACCTAATTAGTAATACATCGTCAAAGATTCAACAGTCTAATTATCCTACGAGAGCTGCATTATCAGAATTGGATCACTCACTTATTCAATCATAAGATTGTTCAGATACTCAGCACTTGGAATTCACAAAATTTGATCATCCAATCATCGTTCGCTCACCCAAGTGCCACATCCGATCAATCAGCCAGCGTTCAATCTCCTGAATAGCATCAGTGTCTAGGTCATCCTCGTGATAACCGAAACCTCATCTCCTGTCTCCAACCCTTCTTTGTCCCATCACTTATCCCTTTCACCATCCAATCAGTTCAGATCTCTTAGCCAAGCGCATCGCACGGCTTTCTACATCCCCGTGCAAAATCTCACGCTAATAGGTCGTCGAGAGCTTCGAGCCATCGGCGGCATCTGGCTAGCCTCGTCGTGACGACGTTGGGGGGCGCTCGCTGACGTGAGGGCCGGCCGAGAGTCATCGGCGACATCAGTGATGAGCGTAGCGAGGCGGCTGCTGGCGGGCCCTGCAGTTGAGCTGTCCGCGGCTAAGCAGCCCCGAGACCAGCCTAAATGTGCGCGATGTACTATTACGCCAGCAAGCTGACTGCGGCGGCCCTGAGCGGAGCCGGAGGGGCCTCCTCCAGCTCCTCTGGCTCGGCTGGTGGCAGCGGCGGCGCGGCCGGGAGTAGCAGCAGCGACGGGCCCGTCTGCCGCTGCCACGAGAAACAGAGGCAGCTACAGCAGCAGCAGCAGCTACAGCAGCTACAGCACTTACAGCAGAATCAGCATCCGTCGCCTGGTTCGTCCTCCTCGACGACGTCGAGCAAAGCTAAGCACCAGTCGCCTCAGAATTACGCGAGGTTGCGACCCCAGCAGCATTACCCGAGTAAAAATAGGGGCAACTCGCTGCCGCCGGGGGGTAAGCCGAAGACGGAAAAGAGCAATCATCCGACTACGCCTGAGCACGTGTTCGCCAGTGCGAGCGTGGAGAACGCGAAGACCAACAGCCATCATCGGACACGCAGTAAAAGCAAGGTTAGTGAAATTGGTTGATATAAATAATGCTTTTTATGAATATTATTTTTAATGAACTGTTAGTATAGACTAAATAGACTTAAGAAAAAGTTAACATAATTATTTTTAAGATTGTGACAAATTTTATGTATCGAAGTAGAAACAGTCGGGTTTGGTCAGACACATAGTTTGAAGGACTATAGTTACTCATCTTCCATAAAATTTTACAGGCACATGACTGTCAAATATGTTCTTTATCTTACTGTTCTTATTTATTAAACAACATTAATTTTTACAGCTAAATATTTATTTTCCTTAAGTAAAACAACAGATGAAAGGAAAAAGATACTAAATCTCGGAATAATAAAACATATTATGATCACGCGAAACTTAATCGTATCTTTTATTACAAGAAGTATCCGAATTTTTTCTTTTACAGTACACATAAAGATTTTACTAACATACCCACGCCAGCCAGCAGCAGAAAACCATATACACCGGATATATAAACTTTTTATGGCTCAAAGAAAATACTTTTATTTCTTCCTTTTTTCTGCGCCGTTCCTATACACCCTTTAGGACTCATGATTTCAATATGTGTAAAAACAGACGGCTCCATTGTACTCGTAGGTTGTATTTCATCCACCTCTAGCATCTGTGCGCTCAACGTATAAATGGTAATACAACGAAATATACGTCACTCAAAATGCATACGACGTAGTGCATTCGTCATCGCTGAAAAAAATTCATTTATCTCTCAAGCAGCTTACATCATTTTCATAGATACCCGAGCATAAATTGACGATTCTGTGATCCCGTCTTTTCACCAAATTAAGTCACCTGAAGGACGGATATAACAGGGGTAAACAAGTAGCAATAAAATCGGTTAATCAATACGAGCGACGCTATTGGCATCGGTCGAGCGTAAAATAAGGCCAAGAATTCGCTCGGCGACTTAATTAATACACGGCCCGACGAGTAAGAGAGAGAGAGAGAGATCAAACGAGCTAAAGCCCGCGTATATACAAGCCCCTGCCGCTCGTTAACGATGCGGAGAAGTAATTACGGAATCGCGCAACCTGCCGATGGCTGTTTAATTTCCTTCTCGTGCAGCATCGAGTCAAGCAGTCCCCGACTCTCGAGAGTCGCGCTTATTAACGCGTAAGATTTAATTCATTATATCACCGGTTTCGTGGATTATTTTCCACTCGTGTTGCGAGGGGGACGAAATTATGCACTTCCGCAGAGCTTATACTGAAAAGCGAACAAACTTGACCTGACGGTATACGTATTGAAAAAGCTCATGCATTAGGGCGTAGGTAGATCGATCGGTGTGTCCGGTGCGCTTCCACGCATTCGAGTTACCGGCGTGGGTCAGCTCGTAAAAAATGCACGCTAGGATCTGTGAGTAAAAATTTACGTTTCCTCTTCGGCGAATAAAGCTGCTTTGAGAGAAAGAGGAAGCAGTCGCGCTTCTTCGCATCTCGAGTTCCACGTAAATACGAGCAAACTTACGTACAGGGGGAGAGAGAAGCGATTGGATCGCGCGCCCCCTAATGCCGCGTCTTTGGTCCAAACAAGTTTTCCTCCCACGCGCTCTCGGAGGAAAGCCGTACGGAACGATTTATTACGGCCGAGCGGGACATCGAGTTGGTTTCTACGTCTCTCTCTCTCTCTCTCTCTCTCTCTCTCTCTGTCTCTGTATGTGTCTGGTGGAATCAACCCAGCGTAGGCCACTGTACAGGGAATTCTGGTATGTGTCTGGTGGAATCAACCCAGCGTAGGCCACTGTACAGGGAATTCTGGAGCGCGTCGGAGAGACAGCGCCAAGAGAGGAATTAATCGACTGTACTCGAACAATTGGGCTATCGCACCTGCCGGCTCGAACGTTTCAGTATGTTTGGATAGTTAAAAATTGAATTTGTCGTGGGCAGTCTAAGTTTATGTGGTTTTTCCTAAGAAAGTTTCAAAGTGGAAATACATTGTGGAATGCGCAGAAATGACTTGGGAGGTTTGGTTCTACTCTTTTCTGATTATTCATAAAAATTGCTTTTCTAATTACAAAGTTTATCAATACGTTCTCTATTTAT
>JAPYZA010008301.1:0-11952 GCA_030522685.1 Eupelmus azureus | reverse complement strand
TAAAAGTGGGTCTGAAGAAGCAACACGCGCCGCCTGGAGGATGATTTTTGCGTGTACAGCGACGCGGGAATCGGTCAAAGTCAGCGCTTTCGCTAATACAAATGACGATTAACCTCAAAGGAATTTCGTTTCTGCAATCGGCTGCGCTCGATCGAATCTGCAATCTTTGATTTTCGATATCCGAAATTTTTTGTTTTGACTTTCGGTGGCTTTTATTAATGTTACTCAATATTGTTTAATCGACTCTTCGGGATTGTATTTTCTGAAGTTTTTAACAAAGATTTAAGCAGCATTAATTTCGGTAAATCGTTATAAAGTATTAGTTATATATGCAGAAGACAATCAAAAAAAGTTTACACTGAAAATTTCGAAATATCGCAGAATAAAATCATGAATATCCCTTGAAATAATAAAAGAATCCATAATAAAATTCTTAAAAAAGAATCTACTTGTCCAGACTCATACTACCTCCGACCCAACCTTCTTAACAATCTCAAAGCTTCCTACTTCCCAACTCCCACCATCCGCAGCCAACTCCAGCTCGCCCATCCATCCCAACCATATCATCTTCACCTCTGCCCCCTAACCCTCTTCCCTAACTCCGACGCACCAGCAAAAGAATCCGACAGGCGTGGCGGAACGGAATCCCGTAGCCGGCGCTCACTCCTTAATTGACACTTTGTATCGCTGGCGCGCGCGCCCGTTTCCGTATTGCCGCCAAAAAAAAGGGTCACGCGGTGCTTCCCCTTGTAAAAAAAATTCTGCCTCCGACGAGGAATCCACACACGCGGGGGCCACACACGCTCGGCCCTAATTGCCAAAGTAATTACAATTCTTCTGTCAGGGCGACTCGAAATAATCGGGACGTCGGGATTTTACGCTAATGATGCTTTGAGCGACAGCTGTGGGTCGGGTGGGCATTTTGGTGATGGGGTTTGCTGGATTTTGAGATTGTCTTGTTTGAATTTGACTAGAGTATGGTGTTGATTTAATGGATTTTTAAAGCCTACAGTTAAATTAAAAGCAAATGTTATTTATTTCGAAAAATATCTTATGTAGAAAGTGAGTGAATTAAATTATTTTAGCAAGATTTATTCTTTGATAGAAGCGAGTATCCATTATCTTTATGATTCATGACTAATACATGCACATGAGATTAAAATCTGCTATTGCCAAACTCGATCACCGTTTAAAAATGGCCACCTTCTCCATTTCCATAGAGTAAAACATTCATCAATCCAAATTCACCGCACCCCACTGTTTTGAAAGCCCCAAGACAGGAAGAAAGCGAGCCCAGCCACATCCGAATCAGATTCAGCTTTTTCCTCCAGGGACCAATAAACTGTCAAATATCAGGCACATCTTCAGACCCACTACATACACACACATGTTCTCGTATAGTAAAAGTCGAGAGGAGAAATTTGTGCTCGGATGCACTCGAGCATTGCGACGTTGGGGCGGTGTCGCGTTGCCATATTGCTTTCCGGACCCGTCGGAAGATGCATTTCTGGGGTAATTAGTCAGCGCTCACTGTCAGCTGCGGATCCCCCGCGGTGGCTTCTTCCTTTTCTCCGTGTGCGGTTTTCTCAATCGCTGGCCGATTTTGATGGAGCTTCCGTTTGGATGTGGAGCTTTGTTTTTATTGTTGGAAGCTGGATGGGGTGGTGTATTGTCTTTTGCTTTGTGTTATTTGTCGGATGGAACATAATGCACAGTTTTATAGAGTTTACGTGACTTTTCTTTTACTAAAGAATAAATGTAATTATTATTTTTTGACTGCATTTACTGAATAATTTATCATATTTTTTAATAAAAAAGTTTCTTTAATTATTTACTTTATAAAAATTAAAAAAAATTTTAATTTGCCTAAAAATTTCTTTCTTGAGAAATATAAAACGCTCTTATTAAAAAATAAAAATAAATTTGGCCCACTCCAATAAATTTGGTAAGCTTCCCTTTTAATAATTCTGGCATAAACAGAAAGTATAAAAATAGTTCCAGCCCTAGTCACGCACAGCAATCATATCTGCGAATATTATACTTGGCAAGCGCACCTCAAAGCAAGAAGATTAATTTTGCAATCCATCCGATCTTTCCACCACCTCCAAAAAAATCCACCCAAAAACAAACAAATGCCCAAACCAATAAAAAAAATCCCTCCCCATCTACCTTACCTCATCCAACATCTTGGAAGCAACTCCCAAAGCCTACATCGCATATCTCAAGCCCACGCTCTCAACGACTCCTCGCCTTTATGGCATACGCATGCCGTACACTTATATTTTTTCCGTCTCTCCCCCCTTTTTTCCCCCGTCCTACCCAGCAGCAACTGCTTTCTCTTCCGCGAGGGATGTCATCCAGGCAGCCAGCTCTCGTTCCTCTCTCATTATTCGTCATCGTCTTTCCTCTGGCGCGCGACGATAAATCTGCGCCTCTCTCCCGCGCCTCCCAGATGTTGCCGTATATACCGATTTCTCGCGGCGACTTTACTTTTTACGCGCTACTCTCTCTAGCGCGTTTTAGAATTGAGAGATCTCAAGGTGACGGGAGAGATGGTTTAGAGCTTTTTTTTGTTACTATGGCTGGGATAAGATGGGTTAGGCACTCGGATGTGATGATCGTTAAAGTTTCGCCGCGCATGCAGCGAGCCGGTTGATCGTAAAGTTTGCACTTATAGAGCGGGTTATGCAGCGGACTTCCTGCAAGGGAGGAGAGGGAGCTGACGACGTTGTCGTGACTTATTGGTTTTTGGAAATCGGCTCACGAGGAGGGACGAGGAATTAAAGTATTTTTAATGTAGCGTGTGAATTTTTGATGGGTTTTATGGAGGGATGTTTAGAAATTTTTATTTTTGTGGCTGTTTTGTTTAACTGTAGTTGTAAAGTTTTAAGTGAGAGTGTGTTTCAGTAATGAAGCAATTGCCAA
Source organism: Eupelmus azureus (assembly GCA_030522685.1). NCBI lineage: Eukaryota > Metazoa > Arthropoda > Insecta > Hymenoptera > Eupelmidae > Eupelmus > Eupelmus azureus. The sequence goes on along the minus strand of JAPYZA010008301.1, from coordinate 9,027 downwards.
ATTTACATGCAATTATTTATGAAAATAAATATAAGGAATAAAAGACTCTATTATTTGTCGGAATGTTTAATAACAAGTACATAAAACTTACCGATCTTCTTGATTCATTTTTGATGTCTTTTACGTGTATTCATGGTAACATGACTTTTCAAAACTATAAAACAGACAAAGAAGAAAATATTTTACAATCAAATAGGCCTCATAGATGTATAAGAATAGTTCATTAAAAATTATTAATAAGTAAATAAATAATTTTCAGTATCTCAAAATAGCAAAAGTAAGCGCGCTTTTAGCATGAACAATTTCATAAACATGAATATTACATGAAAATAATACTCTAACAAAATAAAATACCATGACAAACCACAACTAACCCCCACCCTCTCTCATCTAATGTTTTCAGATAATCCTGAACTCGATGCACCGCTACCAGCCGCGCTGCCACGTGGTCGTCGCCCCATCGCCACCGGGTTCCTCGCCCGACCCCCGCACCGAGAACTTCAAGAGCTTCTCCTTCCCCGAAACCCGCTTCACCGCCGTCACCGCCTACCAGAACCACCGCATCACCCAGCTGAAGATCGCCAGCAACCCATTCGCCAAAGGGTTCCGGGACTGCGAACCCGACGACTGCGACGGCACCTCGAACCCACCCACGGCACCCACCACCTCTCAGCAACAGCAGCAACCCAGTCCAGCGAAACGACCGGCTCCAGCTGCAGCCGGGGCGCCTAGTTTGGCCGCCGCGTATCCGACTAGCGGACTGCCACTGGTGCCGGGACTGCCGAACCAGGAACAGCACCACCAGTTCTACGCGGCACCCGCGGGGCACTGGAGCTACCCGGGCCACCAGACCGGCCACATGGCGATGCCAGCGCCGCATTACGCAGGGCACCATGGGCACCCCGGGGCACATGCGCCGCCGCTTTACGGACCTCGATAGCTGGATTGGTGAATTGTTGGTGGTGAAGTATATGAACTGGCAGGTTTTATAGTCAGTGATGGAGTTGAGATTTTTCATGGAGAGTCGTGTTTGGCAGTGATTTTGTTGCCGACGGAAGGACTGTACGGTTGTGACTGTGCCTTTCTTAAACACGGTCAGGTTGAGGCAGTTTTCGCGAGAAAATGCTTGAATTTACCTCGTGTGATGGAAGTTTGATAGAAACGATGTGCCTTTATTTATAAGCAAGTGTCAGTTATTTCAGAATTACGACTGGGTTTGGCCTTATTAGTATTCTTTTTATAGAATTAATTGGTGGATAGTTTAACGGTTTGCCTGCTGAAAAAAAGTGCCTTAGAAAAGCCTTTAAGCTCGTTTTGGGTAACTATATGCAAATCGCATCGAGAGAATTTTATTATTACGTTGCTTGTCAAACTAGATTTTGAGAGAGAAATGAAGACTATTCTTGATCTATTCATAGTAGAAATCGTAGAATAATAAAAGCATGTAGATTATTAAAAGCATGTAGATTATTATTTTTAATTGCCGTTCAGAGTTTCAACAAAAATTTACACTTTTGAAAATATTTAATATTTTTACAGGGCGACATAACTATTATAAGATTCTTTCGAAACGATAATTTAAGAGGCTCTAAAACCAAATACCCACTTAACGACAATTGTGACTATTTATTATTAAATATTCTTATTTGTATTAATAGGTTTATTAAATTAATAAAGAAATTAGCATATAGATATATAATATTTATGCGCATTGTAGTTTCAAACGTTTTTATTTAAGAAAGTATTAGAGAAATTAGTTTTAATAAACCAAATATATTTATAAGTAAACCAAAGATGAAAAACCATATTATTATTCTATAAATATTGCTTCTTTATTCATTATGTAATTGCGAAAGTATATCAGCCTTACATTAATACAAGTTTTGTTAATATTATTAATTCAGCCTACGACAAGTACAAAATTTTGTAAAAATTGAAAATTACACTTTGTACGCAAAAAAAAAAGATTAAAAAAGTAAATGAAAAGCCTATTTTAGATAATTAACATAACGATGTTGTACTGCTTTTTACTATTTACCAAATACTAGTACGAGTACCAAATGTATTTTCGTAGAAATTTACGTAAGTTAAATTTTTTTAAAAAACATTATAAAAATTCGCTTAAAATATAAGCTTCTAGAATATATCGCATCGAAACTTTATCAAAAAAGTTCACAGCTAAAAACCAAAAAAAAACGTGACTCGTCTCTTACCCCGGTGCCTTCAGCTTTACACGCAGGTATACTACGTAAGCGCGAAAGCTCCGACTTAGCTCGCGCAGCCCTTTTGCTCCTCCCCAAAAAAATAAAAATAAAAAAAGACAAAGGCCTCGGGCCGTTTGGTTGCCGCAGGCATCGCAACAAAGTGCCTTTTGTAGGAGCAAAGTGGGTCTATTTATGTTAAAGCCGGCGCTCTCTCGAAATGCCGAACGCGCGAAGAAAGAGGAGCAGCGCAAACGCGCCGTGACAAACCCGCTCCTTATGCCCCCTACTCTAAGTGCCTTAATAAATTATACATATTTGTGCGCGCGCGCAAGCTCTTGATTTTTCGATGCTTAAAGGGCCCCGGCTTGAGTAAGGGACGCCGAGAATTTCCTTATTCAGGGGCCGCGATGGACGACTTATCCGGCGATCGTAAATAACGACGGGAGAGAGAGACTCGGACGGCTTGAAAATAGGTACGCCTTGTGTGCTGAGTATGTGTGTGTGTGAGTGTGTGAGTGTGGTGCTTGCAAGCTCGATTCCCGCGCGCGTAAGAGTTGTGGTTTCAAGTGTAAGCTTGAGGAGATTGTAAGCGATTATTGCGTTGCAGTGCGATTGGCTTGGGATTGTATATGGAGAGTCTATGTTGGAAGAAACTGATAATAATAAATTGTATTATGCAGCCTGGAATTGAGTGACTATGTCATTGGAGAACCTTGCATCCCTTATCACAAATCTTGTAAAAATTTAATAAATTATGGTAGATTTTACCTTTTTTTTTATAAATAAACATTGCAAACTTGTCGTGTTTTCAAATGCTATTGGAAAAAATTTAATAACCTGATTATACAGAGAAAATTATTTCCCAGTATTAATAAAATATTCAAGATAAAACATATTTTTTATGAATTTATGTTAATTTTTGTCCAGTTTTTAGGCTGTTTTATTTTATTTTAAAAATTATCGTAAACGTAAACGTTGACCTCTATAACTTTCGCTCATTTGATCTTTTATTACTTTCAGCTGTGCTAAAATAAAATCTTTTATTTTAAAGAAGACAAAAAATAAATGCCTAGCTATTTTTAACTTTTTTAAGTGCAGTTAGAAGTTTATCTGAATAAGGTGATTTTCAAATAAGACTTAATGTAATTAACTTGAAAAAAGTAACTACAGCTAAATTAAATTTGCAAGAAATAATTCGCCACTTTCTTTTAATAACGTCTTAATTATTGTATTTTAACCGCACGAAACCAATCATCGAAAAAAAAATCACAAAAAAGAGTCGCGCGACCAACTTTCAGCGAAACCCGCGAGACAAACCAGACCCCCAAATCTCCGCGAAGTGGATCCTCAATCGAAGCCCTTAAACGCACGCGTCACCCGTCTCGGCAAACCATTAACTCATAAATTAGTCCACCTCTCGCTCTACACCCCCCCCCCTTAAAACAAAAAAAACCACCTGAAAAAAAAAATTCCATAAGCACACGACTATACAGCAACCATCGGCGTATAATCGCCGGCCGTGTGTCTACTGTCAAACTGCAAGCCGTGTGTGTGTATATAAGCATCCTAAAGCGAGAGTCCCGGGGCAGAGTCTCGAGGTTTGGACGGGCCCGTGATTGATGCGCTCGCGCCGAGGAGCGACTATGCGCGCTGTGTAAACATATTAGTGTCTCGCAGCAGCACGAGGGCTCGCTCGAGAAGATACGGCACGACCTTAATGACTCTTTCTCTCTTTCTTCCTCTGTCGCCTCGCCGTTTCTTCCTACGGGGGGCGACTTTTTTTTGGCTGGGTTTTGAGAGCGCCGGGGATTTTGGGTGGCTATGGTTCGTTGACGTTATTGTTTCGATTTTCGAATGGGTCGGGCTTTGTGCTTTGAGGGGATTGATTTTGGGTGAGTGGAGGAGTGGGGTTTGTTTTGTTGCTTTTATGTGTTTATTGTTTGGGTAATAATTTTGAAAAAAGTAACTATTTAGGTAAATGTAAAACTGTGCTCAAAAATTTAATTTCATAATTCTGTATCGAAATTAAATATTTTTAATAAATTTTCATACAATGCGTCAACTTTCCAAAGCGTATAAATCTATATTACAAAAAAACATTTTTAATTAAGAATAATTTTTTACTTTATTTTTTTGGTTTAAATAATTTTTTAAAAATTATTTAATTCTTTTGCAACGTGATGCGAAACGGCTTTTTAATTCTAGTCAGCCTATTGCTTTGACGTATCTTTGAACCTACTCTTCCTCTGCTCAAGTTGCGACTTTTAAGAAGTGATCTGTTACGGCTTGACAAACCTTCAATCTTTTCTAGTCTCTTTTGACACGCGACACTCTCATATTTAGATATGCCCGTCATGTAAGACAGTTTGAAATATTTCTCAATTTACTTTTTTTTAATCGTTATTTTTTGTATCAAATTATGGTACCCATTAATTGATGAAATTTTTTTTATAAAATTACTATTAATTGTATTTAAAATTTTAAATAATTACAAAATTTGTGCTCTCAGAAGCAAAGTAGATGCTTAAGTAAACGTTTAAGTAAACACTTAGTAATATAAATTCTAACTGGCTCTAAACAAAAAAGATAGTGAATGGCTACAAAACAAATATCACAAGTACATAATCTAAACTAAAAAAAAAACTAAAATCTAAACAACACAACAGACTGCAACCTTCCTCCAACATTCACTACAAACCTCCTCTATTTCCACCAAAAACCCACACATCTCAAACAAACCACACCACACAGCACTCCAAAACTTTTCCAAACAGCCAAAACCGAAAAAAACCTAATTTATCGCAACCACTCAAGACCAACAGAAAACGAACATTCTACCATATACACACCCAGCCAACTCTACACAAGCAAACGCGCGCGTGTCTGGTGGTCCCCAAAATCCCCGGGGCGTCGTGAGTCCTCCCGTATACACATACGCACACAGCCACCCTCTCGACTTTTAAATTTAGTAGGGCGTCGTTTTACAAGCCGCGTTATGCGAGAAAGCTACGCGCTTACGGAGAAAGCGCGAGCTGCGTGACCGACACGGTTGTAAAGTCCGCGGATTCTTTCATCTCCCGAGGTGCGCTGTATATATATGGAGCTTTCCGTGTAGCCGAGGTGACGATCGAGACCGCGCGGCTGGCTTTTTACGAGCGCGGCTGGGTGAATCTTTGTTTCTGCGAACGACGATTTTGGGAGTTAATTTGAGCGCTTTCTATGGGTGTTTTTTTTTTTGTTTGTGGAGAGGGTTAAGGGCGTTCGATACAAGTTTACAATTTGTCTGCGTTGAGGGGCGCGTCGAGTTAGCGGGCTAATTGATTGGGTCGGGTTTTACGAAGTCTGCGACGCTGGGATGAGGTTTTTTGATATTTTTTCAGGGGCGACGGAGATGCGTTTTGTAAAGGAGATGTGAAAAGAAATTGTACTGGATATGTTGTATTCTGATAAGATAGTATTTATTAATTGTTTATTTTCAATTAAATTTATTTAATTATATTGGCACAGTTTTAAATTATTGATAATTAGTGAGGCAAACTGGATCCCGACCTTTTTTCTCATTCAAAAATGTTCTTAAATTTGAAGATTACTTTCAGAATAGACAAGTACGTCTGGAAAGCTTCGACCATTCTGTCGTTAAGTTTAACATGGTAGACCACCCATTGACACTTTGAAGTGTCTCCAACACGTGTCCTACAAAAAATAAGTGATCGGGGAAGAGCAGAGTTTGTACACTTTTTTGTTTTGATTTTATAATTTTAATGATTTATAAAAAAGAAATTGGTCATCACTGAAGATATAATTAATATCAAAAGAATAACTCTTATAATCGTAAATGATCAAATTTATTACCATATGGTACATTTTTTAGTTTTTTGTTCCTGGTAGAAACTTATTTATTTTTCGTTCATATAGGTAAAATGTTTACTACATTTCCTCAATATTTATAAATTATTTTGGCAAAATGTCTAGTAAATAACTACATTTTTCGATGAATGTTATACCTAATATATACTGTCAAATTTATTCGGATTTTAAAATATTTCTCTAATTAATAATTATTAAATTTATATTTCATAAACATATCAGAAGTAAAATTTCAAGTGTTATCAATAAGAATAAACCAGTAAATATTTGCTAAAAAAAAGCATAGAAGACATCTAACAATATGATTTATTAACTTAAATTCATCTAAAATCATAAGACACTAAAAATATATCGTTCCTCAAAACCGCTCAGCTCTGCTCCCCACTCCACATGCACCATCCGCACGTGCCAAAAAATCCGATCAAAATCATCCCCCCCCCCCCCCATTCTTTCATCATCAGCTCATGATTAATAACATCGACAATCCGAAACCTCGGAGCGCGAGTCCCCGTTTTCCTTTTTAACCTACGTCCGCGCATTCCGCGAGCCTCGCAAGGCCAAACTCGCTCGCTCGGCTCTCTCTCCCGCTAATGAAGCGGCAAGCGAGGCGCGACGCAGGCGCCGCGATAAATCTGCCTAATTTTCCGGCGTTAGCTCGTTGCTCCCAGATCAAAGCTCGACAAATGAATCGGCGCCGCGAAAAAAAAGCTCCCGCAAGCCCGACGAGTGGAGAAGAAGAAGCGCCGCTCCGAGCGAGCGTTAGATTCTGGGATAATGACGCGTGTCTGGCTGCTCTACGCGCGAGAGGTCGCTCTGATTAATTGGTTGGAGTTGCGCTGGATGGGTTTCATTAAAATTTTTTCGCTCGAGTAATTGCTGGAGCGGTTTTTAGGGAGGGATTGAGATTGGTGGGGTTTTAGGGGGCGGGTGGGGGAGTTGGCGAGACAAATTTGGAGAATAATGTGCATCAGTGCTTTTGTATGCATCTTTTATACTGAAGTATTTGTAAGAAATATAAATTTACATTTTTAATGAGTATCGATAAATGTTTGTATAATGTAAACAGAATGATATTGATTTAAAAAGTGACCCCACTATTGAAGTGCGATATGACCATAATATATAAGTAGAATTTTATTATTACAAAAGCATAAAATTTAAAAAACAATTTTACGAAATAACAAATAATAATGATTTAAAAACATAATCCTTGAATTGTTGAAAGACTTTGAACTGAAAAAATTTTTGACAAACTCAGCAAAAAAATAATGTCAATGATAAAAAGTGTTTATCGCAAAATTGGAACAAGTTTCACGCCTAAATAAACACGACAGCATCTTTCGCAATCTCCTTTTCCACAATCTTACTCACAACACCAAAAACCAACCGAAACCTCACTTACCCATTAAACAAACCACACAACCCACGTCATAAAAATAACCCAACAATCAAACCTCCCTTTCCCCGAAAAGCCCAGTTCCCAAAACCATTCTCACATCCGCGTCTACATTTTCCTACATCTTCCCGTGCCAAAGCTCGCGCTCTTGCCGCATAACCAGGCGAACTCAAGCGGCACGCTTCGCTCCTCCCTCCGTTTCGGCTATGCAAGATCGGGGGCCGTGAATCCGTCAACGCTGCCCACGACACCCGCAAGCTCGTTGCGACAACGTTCGCGGATTCCGGCGTGGAGCGGCGCTTCTTTTACGAGCTTTATAAGCGGAGAGAGAGAGAGAGCCGAGAGGCACATTAATAGCCGAGCGAAAATTTTCGGGCTTTTCGCGAGGAATGCTGGGCTTTTTTGAAATATTGGTGGGAGGGAAGTGACCGAGGGTCTCGGGACTTTGATCTTTTTTTGGGAGTTTGTCAGGAGAGTTTCGAGAGCCTTGGAGAAATATAAGTGGATTTTTAATGAGATTGTAAAAAACTGTATTGAGATTTGTATCAAAATTATATTTTTTTCTTATCAACCGGATAGAGTGCTATTTTTAATAAAAAAACGTCCATCAAAAATTTTTCTTTACAATTCATAAATTGTACTTTAGAGAATATCTGCTATCTAAAACTGAAAAAGTGAAAAATCGCTTATTCAAAATGCAGAGTCGTGCAAGTAGTTTTTTCACGTACAATAAGTGATTTTTCACTCTTTCCAATTTAGACACTAACGTCACATAGTAACAACATTTTCAAACGTCTTCGTATTTTAATCCACGACAAACCTCACAACTTTGTTACCCATATAACAATCCACCCATCGGCCGCTCAAAAACAACAAACAAGCCTACTCACGTAGCGACGCATAATCACTACACCGAATTGCACAAAAGTTATTTATTCAAACGGCTTCCAAGTTACGCGGAAAGGCAGACGCACTAAACGCGTCGTCGGAAGCATCATTTGCGCCGCCGCCGCGCGAAAGTTGATCCAACGAGTATCGCCAGAGCCAAGCCACCCCCTCCCCTCCCCCCTTAAGAAATAAAGGGCCGAATACGCGTTGGCAAAAATCTTTTCTCGCGAAATCCGTTGCTACGCGGCCTTTAATACGGTTATCTCGAACGAAAATAGATCAGTTAAGATGGAAGGAAGTTGTATATTCCGACGACTTCCGCGGACTTCCGGTTCCCGCGCGCAGGATGCGTGCGTTGAGGAGAGACTGACGAGTTTTCGATATAGGATGCTGGTTTCAGGGGGATGGTTTTGCCGTTAATTTTGGGACTGTCGTTAAGGATACAGTGAGATGCTGGATGGCGATGGTGTGTGGGATTTTTGTTAATCGCTTCACGCTGGGATTCTGTTTTGACTTTTGTATGTCGTGATTTATAGAGTGGAAGGAAGGACGCTGTTAGATGTTGGTTTTCGGGGAAGATGAAGTGTTGATGTGATTTCTGTGATTGACGGATGCGTTGGATCCTTGAATTTTTATTGCTTATTGTTTTCACTGTTGTACTGATTTTGATCT
>JAPYZA010008300.1:0-23040 GCA_030522685.1 Eupelmus azureus | reverse complement strand
GAAAATAGCGATTTTCTATCTTTGACAATAAACATCTTTTTGAAAATATATTTATATTATTTATAAAATATGACGTTTGTGTCAATTTTTTAAAATAAACTACGAATTTCAACTTTTCATCTACAATAGAGTCACACACAAAAAAGTGGTGTGTATCAAAGACTAGATTTGTATCTTATGTATTTTGATGCTCTGAAACTAAACCCAGGATTAGAATAATTGCTCTATTACTTTACAGCGGATTTTTAAATCGCATAAACGAGATGAAAATTTTTAATATACTGAATTTAAATGCGAAGTTACAATTACTCTACCAACCAAAAAAGAAAAAAAATTATAAATTTATATAGTATTCATATAAAAATAATAAAATTTAAATAGCAGTGTTGTTTTCAATAGTCAAAATGGTACGAAATCACGATATTTAAATATAAAATATCCCAGTATATTATGTATATGTAAAGTATTACAGCAGAAAATTTATTAATTCGTGAAAAATGTATGAAATTTAAATACTTCTTTTTATAAGATAAATAAGTATTGTAATACATTTTTCATTTATTTTAAATATTAAAAAATCATATTAGATGACACTTTGTAATTTATTGGTCATCACGAACAATTTAAAAAAATAAAGGATTTTTCCTTTTTTAAATTTTGACCGTCATTTGTTTCACCAAGAAGGTAAAAATTGTGCATTTACGGATTAAATTAAATTAAAGAAATTTTTTATAAGAACATGTAACGGTTTATATATAATAATGTTTTAACTGCCACAGAAATTTAAAAAAGTGATTAAAGTTTTAAGTGATTTCACTAAAAATAATCAAAATTTTATCTCAAACCTTTGAAATTTTTATGAATAAACATTTTTATTTTTAATTAAAAAAAATTGATTTTTAATGCAAATTTAATTGGCATCTTCATTTTTGTACATTATAATTCAAAAGGTAACGCTTTGCACGAAAATGCATAAAAGCCTTCTCCGAAACATCTGCATAATGCGTTCCTGCGCTAATGACCCTCCTTAATTAGTCGCGTCATAGGTAGTTTCAATGCGTAATTGCCCACGTAGCACCCTTCGAGTATTATACTTTTAGCTTCGTTTTAAACATAATTCAAATCTTAAGTTTTCCTATAAGAAAGGCTTCTTGTACTTACTATTAAGAGACACTTTTTCGATTGTTTGTGTAAATTTTAATAATTTTTTTCAAAGAGTGACAAGCTTATTCATAAAAAGAGAAACACAATTATTAATTGAATCAAATTAATCTTTCTCAACTTCATTCATGACAAAATTTACGAGCAATTCATCGCGATATCTTATCATTTTCTTTCACTCTCTTAATAAAATATAGAAAATACAAATAAACAAGAAAAAATGTATATCCCTAATTAGACACGTTGACCACAACACAAAAAATAAACTACAACAATAAACCATAATCTGCCAAACATTCAAAACCGTCTTCTCAGCTAATAAATAAAACCTCATAAAACCCCACCCAACAATCACCAATCTCTCCGCAAAATCCAAACAACACCCACCCAACCCAAAACAAAAGCAACAACCGCCCACCTAACCGTCACAACAAGCCTCAAGCGTATCACACCCAAAAACCAACCTCTCCACGCATCCACACGCCAGCAGTGTGAAATCAGCTTAACATTCCGCTGCATGGGCGTGTGTACCAAACTCTCTCCCTCCCTCCCCCGCGCTTACTCACCTCCATATACACGTACGCAGAGCGAGCCAGCGGCGTGCTCGTCGTTGGGCGTAGTTGCCTCAGCGCGCCTCACACACAACAACTCGGCGATCGGCGGCGGCGCCGATAAATAATACAAAGCCACCTTCCCGATTTAAACTTCAGCCTCACCAGAAGATCGGCACGAGTGTATAATGCGGACGTAAACTAACGTAAATATTTTATATTATTTCTTGAAGGAAGCAATCGGCGCAGGAGAAAATGCATTGTAAACAGCGCGTGGTAGCGCTGGTCTGCGCCAGCTACCTGTTGGGCGTAGTCGTCATAGCCCAGAACGACAAGAAGGACTACTACGAGACGTACGGCGAGCACTCGCCCCCGGACTGGCTGGCTCGCGATCCCTTCGACGAGATCCGCCACAAGATGGACCGGGTTAACGAGTACAACTGCCACATCCAGCATCTAGACGATCTCTACCTGCCAGTGGATAGCGTCTCGCACCTGCCTGATATCAAGGAGATCAACATCAATCCGATTTTTCCGAATAGGACGGCGTTGCTTCATCTGCACAATATGGCTCTTACGAGGAGCTTTTACTGGAGTTATATACTGCAGTCGAGGAATTATAAGCCACCGATCAATGATACCTATGATCCGGGTATGATGTATTACTTCCTGTCGACTGTGGCTGATGTCTCTGCCAATCCTTACATTAACGCTTCGGCTGTCTACTTTGCTCCGAATATGTCATTTTCATCATCGTACAGAGGATTCTTCAATAAGACACTGCCCAGGTTTGCACCCAGGACTTTCAGGGCTGATGATTTCAACGATCCCGTTCATCTTGAGAGGATATCGACTAGGAATACATTTAAAATAGAGGACCTGGGAGCTTTTCCGGCTAGTCAGCTGAGCAAGGATTACACAACGGACTATTATAGGACCAATGAATGGTAACTTGATCAGACATTGTTTACGAATATTAGAGTCAAGGCTTTATTGTTTAATGTTGATGAGGAAATTTGGTTTTTCTTTTTTGAACAATTGATGCAAATTAGTTGATGCATGAATGGATGTATTACATGAATAGAATTTCAATGTATACAGTTTAAACGTAACTTATAAGAGAAATTGAAAATTAGTGGATGAATACAAATATTTTTATCTTCATGTAAAATTCCCAGGCTTGCTACAATAAACAGGTTCTAACGGTTTTCAAATTTTTTAGGTACAAAAAGTGGCTGCCAGATGATCCAACCAGGCACGATACTAAGCAGACGTACCAAGTAGAAATAAGATATGCAAATAATACAAACATTACTCATACATTCCATGGACCTCGAGGTATATTATTACAACTTACAATTGTATTAAAAAATTTAAAAGAACAAAATTTTAAGATAAACTTGAATTTCAGGTCCTCACGAGGTGGGCGGACCGGTGAAGTGGATAAGACCCTACTTTGATTGTGGCCGTTCAAACCGTTGGCTTTTCGCAGCAGTTGTTCCCATTGTAGACTTGTACCCTCGCTACACAGGGTTCAGACACATTGAAATACCAAGGTAAGATTTTTCCAGCAAGAAAGCATTGATGCAGCAATGCAACTGCCTGCAGTGCATTGAGTCCCGATATTTTTTCAAAAAATTGCATTGTACAGAGAATGCACAGATAGATGCCGAGGGACGATTGCGCCGCTCATTATTATTGTAATTTATTCGGATCCCTTTGAGACCCTCCAAGAGGGTGTGTGCCCTATCTGTACCGGTCAAGCAGGAATGTCCTTTCACACTGCTCACACGTGTGAAATACCACGGGACGATAGGATTAAAGCACTTAAAGGATTAAGGAGGGCCAGTAGTCAAATTTCAAAAATCTAGACTTTTTAGACTATCCTTATAAAATTTATGTAGTCTTTTGCTGATCACAAAAGTCTAAGCCCCATTTACTTTTGACCATTCTAAACAAATACTTTAACAATTGAACTTTTAGAATGTATGAGATAAAAGATGCCTTTGTTGAATGCATTGAATTAACAAGAAACTAGAGCAAAACGAACATAAATATGTTCTTAATGTCATTTTTATATTCAGAATTTTCTTTTATCAGATTTAAATATTCTATTCATAAAATAAAAATTGAAGAATTGTATGAATTAATTTTTTTTTACAACTAAAAATATTTGAAATTAATTAGAAAATAATAAAATTTTCCTTTTCATTTTTAATTTAAATATTTAAAAAATTTTAATTTCAGATATACAGCTGTCACTGTCATAGAAATGGATTTTGATAGGATAGATATTAATCAGTGTCCTAGAGGAGAAGGAAATAGAGGCCCCAATAGATTTGCAAATACTGCACGTTGTAAAACAGAGACAACTGAGGTAAATCTAATGATTTTTAATCATGTTGTAATCATTAAAATCTTTAATACAAATTCTAGTTATTTAAATGAAAAAGTAAAATAATTTTAAATCGAAAAAATATAAAACGAATTCTAAATTTATATTTACATTTCAAGTGTGAACCCTTACATGGATGGGGCTTCCGAAGAGGAGGATATATGTGCAGATGCAAGCCCGGTTGGCGACTGCCTTACGTGGTCAGGCGACCCTACCTCGGTGAAATCATCGAGAGAGCTTCGACGGAAGAATATTACAACGGATTTGACTGCTCAAAAATAGGCTGTGAGTAGTATAAAATTATAAAATTACTTATCGATTTATTTCGTGGGTTATTTGTGCAAAAATTATTACATTATTTTTATTTTAACAGGGATTCAAAAGAGGCCAGCTGAGCTGACGAAGCCCTCGGCTTACATGAGAGAAAAATATCTAGAGCAATTCTATGAGTACAAAAATTTTTCGACTGGACCAGCTTCACTACACGACGAAAGACTGAACATCGATCAAATTTTGAAATTCATCCGCCATGTCCACGCGAGCAATTGCAAAAAGTAAGTAAAATATGATAATACTTTTTCATCGTATATTGCTCACCCTCTTTTCAAATTCATCTATTAAATCTTAGAAGCAAAAAAAAAAAAATACCCACCAAACACTAAAGTGGATAACTAGCTTCGCAACATCTAATCTCTCGAAAAGCCCAAGCACTCAGCACTCATTAGATGCTATCGTGAAAAAACTGGTTTCCCCGATATACGCTACAAAAAAAATCTCTCTCTACCCGCAGCTACACGGAAGAGGAGCTTAAACTGCCGGGCGACGTAGCCTTCGGCGCCGACGAGTTCTACGAGAACGAGGCGAAGATGGCTGCACGTCTGGCTAACTTCATCAGCTCGTTCCTACAGATCAGCGACCCTGAGGAGGTCTACTCGGGTAAGCGCGTCGCCGATAAGCCCCTCAACGAGGACCAGATGATAGCCGAGGTCGTCGCTTTGCTGTTCGGTAACTCGAGGATACTGTCGGCGGGTATTTTCTGGGATCGTAACAAGTTTACCAATCGCACCTATTTCGCGCCCTTCGCCTACAAGGAGAAGCTCAATACGCTCAAGCTCAAGGTCGAGGATCTGGCTAGGCTCAATTCGACGGGTAAGTTGTGGACGTTTGCTTTCTGATATGGGCAGCTTAGAATTTTTTTTGATTGTTAGTTTCTTTGGATTATTATTTGTAGACCAAAGGAACTGAAGTTTTTAAAATTAATTTCTTTTACTACTCATAAAGATATGGCTTATCTTTCCTAGCATATTATAAGTGTTGCAATACCGCACCTTTATAAAAGTTTACTTAATTACGTTTCGACCTATCATCGTTTCATAATATTTTAATGTGCTATATTGCTAACAGTAGAGCATAATAATTTCACCTAAAATTTCATATTTAAAAGATAGTCTTTTCAAGTCGTAAGTTTCATCTTGGACAGTACTTGAAAAGTCGAAAAAAGCGAGAAATATTACCTTGAGCCTGGAAAACCAGTGCAGATAACCGACATCCACTAATCGGCTTCTCCCTTATGTTATTCCAGACGAAATTTACACTCGCAACGAGTGGTTCCAACTGCTGAAGAACCGTTGGGCGACGAATCACGAGGATCTCGAGAAATACTTCCTAAAAATGATGGTGCGCTACAACGAGACCGGCGAATCCTTGAAAAAATACGAGCACTACCCGATTTTCTACAGGTACGACTGTGCGCGCGCTCTTTGGTTTAAGCCGCACCTCGTCCAGGCGCGCCCTTCGCCCGATGTTTACGGCTCTTTAATAAATTTTTGGCCCGAAATAAAAACATCCGAGCTCGCTATCTCTCTTGCTCTTTCTCTCTCTCTCCTCCCTTGCTACGCTCAGAGCGCGGAGAGAGATTTCTGTTCAATGCCGCGCTTGAACTTTCCCACATAACTCTCTGCAAATAGAGGAAGCCTCGCCGCAGAGGCGTCAACGACGACGAGCAACACACACGGGAGAGAGAAAAAAAGGAAGAGAGAGAAAGCGAGCGATAGAAGGCTCTCTCTCTCTCTGTCTGGTCCCTGTTCGCGGGGGGTTATCTGCGCTCTACGTGTAATTTATTTTAATGCGCTTGCGGATGGGGCGGCGCGTCCGTCTCCTCCTCTTCTTCTCTCTGTATAACGCAGTGCGTTGCACATGCTCTCTCGCTCTCACTCACTATGCCACTGTCTGTGTGTTGTAGGGCGGCAAACCTGAACCACGGCTACTGGACCGTCCCTTACTTCGATTGTAACGGCAACGTGAAGAAATGGTTAATTACCTATGCATCCCCCTTTTTCGGCTGGGACAGCCTCAAAGACAAACTGGAATTCAAGTGAGTATAGGTGATGCGCTCGCGCGCGCGCGCACGCATGTGTCTGTGCGCGCGTATTTTGGGCGCATCGCATCGCATCGCATCTCGCGGCCATCGAGAGTGTGAGATAGTTGGAGCGAGGAACCTGTTCCACCTCTCTCCGGTCGTCGGGGGATCTCTCTCTCTCTCTGACCGCTCTCATTTTTGTTGCCGAGCGTCCAACTATCTCTCTCGCTCTTGCGCGCGAGCGCTCTTGCTCTCTCGGCCGCGATGATCAAAAGGAGGGAGGTTAAAGGAAGATCATATTTAACATTAAGACACTTACAGGGGTGTCGTAACTGTGACCATGGACTTGATACAGCTGGATATCAACCAGTGTGACGATAAATTCAATGTTCCCAACGCGTTTAAGGGGACGCACAAGTGCGACAAAAAATCCTCATACGTGAGTTCTCTCTTCTTTCTTTTTGCTCTCTTTATTATTATTTTTGCGCTTCTCTCCATTCACTCTCCGTCTCTCTTTCTCACTCTCGCCGGTAAGCGCGCACCTTTTTCCTGTGTGCATGTATACAGCGAGCGCACCGCGCGAAATGCTCTCGCCGCCTCTAATTGTGCCGCGCGCTGCAGTGTCCACCTCGTCAAAGTGCGAGGAGACGCGCGGCTCTCGGTAATTAATGGCAGGCGGCGCGGCTATACCGGGGACAGAGACAGAGAAAGAGTGCGAGAGGCGCGGGAATCACAATAATGGAGACTTTCAGCAATGGCATTAATCGTTACGCTCACGTTGCGCGTTTCTTGTTCTGCTTTATGTTTTTTTTTCAATCTCTCTCGCTTTCCTGTTCATCCTCACCTGGCGAGCAGTGCGTACCGATATTGGGACGTGGATTCGACAACGGCGGCTACAAGTGCGAGTGCAAGCAGGGCTATGAATATCCGCTCGAGGATCTGATAACGTACTATGATGGCCAGCTGGTCGAGGCAGAGTTCAACAGCATCGTCGAGAACAAGGAGTCCAGGTAATGCAATTGCATCTTGATTGACGGGTTGCGAGTGCAGCCGGCTATAGACCGGCTATAGAGAGGAGGGGGGGTTGGGTGCATTGTATGAGCTATGTACCGCTGAGAAAACGAGGCGAGCACGATTAATTTGAGGCGTTGAACTGACCGTTTGAAAGGGAGAGCGATAATTTTTGAGGAAATTTTTGTCTGTGAAGATCGGTTGGGAATGAACAGTCGGCTGTACTTGAATGATTGAGGGGACGCATGGAAAAATCGTATAGCTTGATTTAGTACGTACTAGTATGAATCAGTTGTACGTTATATGTTGACTTTATAATGAATACACGCATGGAGTAAAATAGTCTATTTTTAGTATAATCTTCTCTAAAGATGAGGCAGATTCAAAATGGAAAAAATTAGTAAACTTTAGGGTAAAATTTACTAAATTTTTAGTAATACTAAATTTTACTATAAATATTACTAATTTTTTCCATTTTGCTAATCTATCTTCTTTTTAGAAAGGATTAAAATAATACTTATTGTCGCATTTATAACTATTTTTCTTTGTGCGCGTATTTTATTAAAGTATTAGAGGCAATTTCTCACCTAATGCCGAGAATGAAATAACGCATTAATTGGGGTTACACCGTTTTTCCGTGCATCCCCTCAATTATTGGCTAAAACAAAACGTAATATGGTTAATGATATTTCTTTATTGTATATTCATACTTTTGGCTATGATAAACAATATATCCCAAACAAACTTTTTTAGAAAATATAGAGGAAACCAAGCATAGCACAGTACAAATGTACACTCGTCAGTATTTATAAAGAACCTATAATTACACATTTGTAAAGTAATGTTTAAACTCTTCTTATTATCAAAAATATAGGAATCCATTTTTTTGCGTTCAATTCTGAACTTTCTGGGCAGCTTGTGATTAATTTACTACCAGGGTAGAGAACATCAAGATTATGTCACCATATTTTCGAAAAATTGAAAATTAGATAAAAAAAATAGGTTTTAGGACACGACCTTAAGATGACGAGATACTCCCTTTTTAAAGTTTTTACAATAAAGAATAACAATTTAACGTCACCATATTTTCGAAAAATTAAATTAAAAAAATTGGTTCTAAAATTCTATAGAAGGAAAGGTATCTCATCGGCTTAAACCGTACAATATTAAGCATTTTACCATTTATCCTTATAGCTCCGATCTCCCCTACTCATACAAAGAAATAGGTAGTAAGAAATTATTATTTCTAATTGCATAGAGTAAATATGCGGAATCATTTTAGACAGCAATATAGTTTCATCATTTCAATAGATTCATGTTAAAAATCGACTATTTACTTACAATTTATTTAATTTTACGCATTGAAGTTAGATACGCACGTCTGTTTCTCATCGTAATGAAATCGCGCTTTTTGTTCTTACCGCACACAAACGTCTCACATATATTATTTTGTTTTTAAATTTCAAATAACATTACAAGCAAGAAGTTCTCAAATGAAAGTCAAATAAGATTGCTTAACTGTAAAATACATACTGCACATAAAAATTGAAAACCTTCCTTATACAAAACTCTCTACCTCCGCAGCTATAAATAAATTGTATTGTAAAAAATGAAGAAAATCATGAATTAAAATAATGGTATTCCAGTAATAAATTTGCGCGATATTTCAAAAGTTCGTGAAATGCACTGCAAATTTAAATAATAAAATGTATACACCAGACACTTTCAACCCTTATATATTCAGAATAATTTAAAAGGGGAAGTTTCAATGCTAAAAAGCTTAGGGGAGCATATCGTTAGGAGTATTTACAGAAGCAAAACTTTACTATTTGTCCGCGCGAAGTGTTTAGAGTCATTCGACAATCGCGCTTATGTTTTTATATATTTTTACATAATTATTCGTGTTTACGAATTTGCATAGCTACTCGGGAATAATTATATATTAACGTAAACAAGTTCGTAAGAGTATCGTATTTCTCGAATAAAATAATTTATCCGCTTCTATCAATTTCCCGTCCTTAAACATCATATATAATATTATTAAAATTTGAAAATAAATTTGTTTTCAGATATGACATTTACAAATGTCGTTTGGCGGGTGCTGGCTCGATGCAGTTCAGCTGGGTTCTGCTGTTACTGACCATAGTTGTTTTCTACCGAAGATAGAGTAAAAGTATATACTTTTACTGCGGGTGTCCGCATTACTGCTAAAATTTTTTTTAGAAAGAAATTTTTTTTTTATTTCATGACAAAATTAAGACGCGTTGAAAATGATATTTTTTACATTTTCATCTTATTTAGAATACTAACGTTATTGTAAACCTTTTAATTTAAAAGAATTTAGAGCATAATTTATATCATTCCGCAGTTACAGGTATATAGTAATGCGGCGATGCACTGCCTTTCGCCGATTATATATTAGGTTAACAATATGCAAAAAAAAATGTATAAAGAATCGCTTTTTCGATTCGCCATTAACTAAGAGGTAATTTTTAACTTTTTACGTGTAGCTTACGCGAGCCGTCCATATTAATGCGCGTTTGACACCAAAATGAAATATAGATCTGCTGTTATAGGTACACTATTATGACTATAGTGCGTGACACGTATTTTATAATATAATTTAATTTTTTTTTAATATTATTCTTTTTATGATGCATATTATTAGATATTACTAGCTAAATGTTTATCTATGAACAAAACAATTAGTATTTTTAAGTATTTTTAAGAAGTGCCTATTAGAACTGAGTTGAATCTCATGTAAATACTCCGTCCATTTTGCTAAAAGCAATTCCGTCCATTTATAGATTTTTTCTACATTTTGTATAAATATATACAATATTTACATTGACATTGAAATAAATAAAATATACAAGGATTTTTCTTTAATTATTACCCATCTGCATTCCTTCAAATTAAATACCCAACTTCCGAATTTGCATAATCCAAAACATGGGAGTAAGTATAGCTACTGTGTTCAGATTGTTCTCAACATTTCAGAGTTAGGCATTTATACATGTGCATCCTTTAACTTTTCGAGTAGCGGCTTTTGGAGTACGTATACGATTTCTTTCAGGCAATTCATAAAAAAAAGTATCTTATTTGTTATAGGTGAAAACGTTAGCCATGGGTCGCGGCAGTAACGAGGGCAGGATACTAGCCTTCCGGCCCTCTAATAGTTACATAAATTTAACCTTAAAACTAACAACACATATAAACAAAATCAATAACTTTCATAGCATAAAATATTTATAAATCCTTTATTTCAAATCTTTCTCAGATGAACAACGAAATTCCGCTGTCAAAACTAATCAAATCTACAGGTATATCGCGCTCTATTTTGAGAGTAAAGAAACAGTCCGAACCTTCACTCTCGCGATCTCATTTTCTAACACCTCATCCCAAACCCACATCCACCTTCACCGCGACCATCGTCCTATCCTCAAGCCCACACACAGCTCAACTCCCAAACATCTTACCCATATCTCACCCCTCATACCCACACATCCCTCCTAAAAAAGAAACTCACCGCTACACGCGTCGACGGCCAGTCCGTTCTCCACTCCAGCTTGCGCGCTTTCCTCCTCCTCCTTCTGCGCGGTCGACAGCACCATTATATATCCTCGCTCTTCTTCTCCAATCGCTCTAAGTATCCAACATCCAATCAATCCTCCTCCCGTAATACCAAAACCCAGAAACCGCTGCCGTATAAAACCGTCTCCGTCAAACTGTCACCTCTCACACGTAAGAAGCCGGAAAAACAAAAACAATCGGCGCCTGACGGCACACGTCACGATGACGATCGGCGCGCTGCATTCTGGGAATTGCCGGTTATGCCGGCCTCGAGGAACTCGCGCTCGAGCCGCTCGCGCAGGTAGAGCAGCAGACAGAGCGAGCACGCGTAGATCAAGAAGAAGCTGGATATGTAGACGCGCAGGAAGAGGCGCATGTCCTCGGCAGAGCCGGACTCGACGATACCTATTAGCTGCTTAGCGACGCTTGACCGGCGCTCCTGATGATGGCTGCTGCTGCTGTAGTGCCTGCGACGCATTTTTAGTGATCGGGTGGATGCTGCGGGGGAGGTGATTTTTCTTTATGTTTGGTTTTTAGAGGGAGAGGATGAGCTTGAGGGCTTACCTTGAAGGCCATCGAGCGTTGGTTTTTTTTTGGGTTAGATGAGGGATGGGTTCGAAGAGGTTTTGCTGATCGGCGAAGCGGACATTTTTGTTTTGGTGGTGCTCCGAAACGGATGGTTGAGTTGTACGTCGTGCAAAGGAGGTAATAGAAGGCCCGGATGGTTTGAATTTTAGTGGGGATTTTGGCGAGACATCGCGGACTTGGGAATTTTGAAAAGAGGAAAATGGCCACCACCGCCGAGCTCAAGAGCGGGTCGATCGGATGGCGTGAGTCAAGAGAGTAACTGTATGTTATTTAATTAGCTTACGCGAGCGTTTTTTTTATAGGTTGAAGCACGAATAAAAAAGTTTTTTGTTTTCCTTTTAAAAATGAGTTTTTATTTCTCGATGTAAATTTGAAATAAAATCAATAGATAAACATAACGCTCCCCATAATTGCATACCAATTGACCTAAATTGACTGCTGCCTTGGCGCTGAGCCTATGCAGTCCCATTTACCTTTCTGTCATCTTTATTTACATTTAATGCACCTAAATAAATAACCACCCACAATACAGGGTTGTAACTAATAATAGATCAGTTATACCGAACTTCCTAAGGGAAATTGAATATATGATACATCACACCTCCTTTTTATTATTACTATATGCACAGTTTGTAGAGTATCAGTGCATAGATGCAAAGTGTTTTGATATAGACTCTTTTGGCAGTAACAGTGTCTCGAAGTGTGAGATGAGGTTCATCCTTCTTGCTTATTTCTTCTTGTCAGCCTCTTTGCTGAAGTAATGGTAATCCAAGAACCTGTAGTATTGCGTCAATTGTGCACCTTCGTTTGTGAAATGACAGGTGAAGAGTAAAATGTTGCGAGGCTGGACTTTCAGTGAAAACCTCATGAAACACAGTGAATACAGGCACAGAGCTGAAACATAACAATAGCAATTAACCTCAATCCAAACACAATTAGTCAACTGTCTACAATAGTCTTTTTTTCAACAATAATTAGTGTCAACTGTTCCAAATAGCCAAAGTATCATGCCAAGCTTACCAAATGTCATTTTTCCACTGATGAATTTGGGATCTCTTTTAATGTCAGCAATAGCTGCGATGGGGATAAGCCAGTTGGCGGCCGGGCCCCAAAAGTGCGTGCTACATAACGAAATGAGACAGCATTAAATAAAATTAAATCACCCAAAATACAGATTATCGGTTAAATTCATCTATAGCGTTTTTTCACCTCGTAAAATAGTCACGAGTCTCCTTACTGGCAAGCAGCTTTCTTATTCGATTCATTTTCGTGGATTAATGCGGACTTGTATTCCGTTACTATATGGAGTCAAGGAGAAACGCGAATTAGATTAAAGAGAACGTGAACACTTCTTGGTGATTGTTAGCTTTGGTGGGAAGGAAAATTATGCGGGGATATGGTAATGAAGGGTGCAAAACCAAAGCCAAGGAGTACGTCGTCTGCCTGTCACGTGTCAAAATAGCGCGTGCGCAATTGTTTTCGAACGAATCGGCGGTACGATTTGAACGGGGATGATTATTATCTATTTTTTCGTTGATTAATCTGCGTATTTTTGTTTTATTATTCTAGCTTTTGTTTGCGGACAGTAGGTTTGTTTGCGATGTGGAGAAAACTGACGCGTTTGTTGAATGTTTAGAAATTTGTTAAGTAATCGATTGTTATGAAATACGGTGGGGGGATATAAATAAACTGTTAGGTGTGTTATTGAGCCAAAAAATTTATCACTTGGTCAGACGTGACACATTTACTCGAAAAACTGTTGAAAATATAAAAATCGAAAAATTAATTTGTAACAAATGTATTGAGATAATATCAAGATGTCAAGATGTGTGGATATGTGTCAAGATATGTTAAGTTGTATTGTTTTCAGTATTGTTCATTGAAACTAAATTTTTTTATAAAACAATAATTATTTCTTCTCGTTCCTTAATTTTTGTTTTCATATATCAATATTTTTAATATTTTTAAATTTTTTTCTTTTTTTTATTATTTTTTTTTTTTTATGAATAAAGTTCAATTATTTCTTTTTTTTTTTTTTTTTTTTTTTTTTTTTTATAAATTATATAAAATATTTAATAATACTTTAATATATTTACGTCTATCTTTATGACAAACTTTAAGTCTACCTTCTCAATCCCTATAACTTGAATTCAAATTTATATCTTAATTTTAATGAAAATTTCATACTTAATAATCCTTCTTCAAGAAACTGTTTTTAGAAAAAAAATAATAAAATAGTAGTGATTTAAATTTATGTGATTAAATAAACAACGCAAAATAATAAAATCTAGAAGTTGTGAAATAAAATCGACAAATTTAAGCATTGAACATACTTTTAATTTAGAACACTCATCCAAAGTATTTACACAGGTTCGGTAATATATTATAGTGCCTTAAAAAACTAAGCTTAATTCTCGCTAATCTCTCTCGCTACCGTTTGTTTTGCTTTAATTACAATTGGGAAGGAGTTATTACAAAATGTACACGTAGATCGAATCGACTTTTCGCTTCGCAACAACGTATCGATTTTTTTTTATTATTTATTTCATATAAGATAAAACAGATCTCACTCTCACTCTCTATTTTTACTATCACTCCCTCATTTTTATTCATTCATATCTCCCTTCTTAGTATAGTTCTGCAGAAACAAAGCAGTTTAACGCACCAAGCGTAACTTCTAGAAGATACAAAAAAATCGCTTAACAAGCTCTACGAAAAATTCTCTCTAATTAAAACATTCGCTTCGCCCATTATGACACTCGGTTAACAAGAACGTACTCGATGCGTTTCACTGCTTTGTTTGAACATTTATTGGGGGCGTCGTGAACTTTCGATTTCGTAGATTGTATAAAATCTTAACAATTTAATTTAAAAAAAAGTACCACGAAATTTCGGTTCATTTGCAAGGCAGCTACGGCGTTTGTTCGTTAATTATTATCATTACTTTTTTTTTATATGAAGGCAACATTCTCAACAGTCCCGAGAACAAAATAAGAAATTATTCTCTTTGCAGCACAAATTGAAAACATCGAAATTAGCCAGACAGTCTTGGCACTGAATCGATCAAACGATATAAATGCAGGTCCTTCGATGACACATCGAGACTGGCCGCATCGAGTTCAACTTGATGCAGATACTTTGCACTTCTTCACCGGACCATCCAATATTCGGTTATGATTTACATGAGTTACTTATAAATTACATCGGGACTACAAAAAAAGTCGACGCTTGCGCTGTTTTGTGTAAATTAATCAGCGTTTCGCACCTTCCTGGGATTTTTTCTTTGCTTATTTCAATTCAAGCAGCACAAAAAAAAACGTCTCACAAAAAGTCTCCTTGTTTTATCCGAACAATTATCGTTTCGCTTCGACAATTTTTTCGTACATTTACATAGTTTATAATATAATATATTTATATATAGAGTACTCCATTTCTTTGCTTTTTGTACACAGTACATACACATGATAAAAATTCGATATCTCTTTTTTCTTCTCTGTTATAAGAACGCTTCAGACCAATTGCTAGCGAAAATAAGAAATCTAAATTTTATCTAAAAAAAAAATAGTGTGTGACGTCTCGATAAAAAAAGATTGGAGGCACTTGGCACGGATTTTATCCCTTAGGCACACACAAACGTTAATTCGGATCAACGTTTTCTTTTCAATGTTTCTCATTTTTATTATTTATGATTAATTTCGAGCAGCGTACATCTTATGTACACAAAGTGATGAGCGATTCCGTTGAATGAACTTTAATCATAAACCGATGATTTAAAAAAAAAATGAGCCATCGACAACAAAGAAGCTAAAAGTGAATCATGTGCGATAAGAGAGAAAAAAACGCACTGTGAAAACACTAAAGAGCTGATTTAAAAATATATGTTCTTTGTTGCACGAGATACTTAGAACGAAAAATCATTGAGAGTCGATATAAACTACTCTTCGACGCTTAACATGCGATCGCTTCAATGCTTTTTACACAATTTGTTTCAATAAATAAGGTATTGCAACAGTTATAATTTATTAATAGTCTAAACTAAAGAAATCGAAGACTCACTCCTGCTCACTTCACGATTGTCGGCAAATTATGCCTTAAAAAAGGCCTATCAAAGTTACACTAAACATCGCACTCAAAAAGTAATTATTTATATTTATATAGATATATTGTATAGTGCGGAGCAAGTAGGCGTTTGCGAGAAAACGAAGTAGATATTTTTAATAAAAAAAGCTGCATAACGCAATGAACACATTACATCCATCCACAAAATTTTATACAAAGATGACATGATGATAAAAATGAAAATAGTGAAAATGATAATGAAGATGGTAATAACATTAATAATAATAATAAAAATAATATTAAGAATATTAATAAGAGTAATAATAATAATACAATACACAATAATTATGTAGCATAATAAAATTATAGGTGAATCGATCATTTGTTATAAAAGAAAAAAAATTGTTAAATAGGACTGAAAGTGATTATAGATATTGTAAAGAAAACGAATGACATTAGTCCATGAATTCTCTCAAAATTATTATCCGATTCGCCAATATTTATATATTCTAAATTGTTCAGAAAAAATTACAAATAGTTAATTAATATAAGCCAGATTATGCCTATTATCTGCAATATCACAGTATTTGCTGAAATATAAAAAAAAACACGCTTACTTCCTCCGTACTTCAAAGCCGATCCGAATAAATGAAAAAAAATGGCAAGTTAAAGTATTGATGAAGAAAAATTATAGAAAGGAACGCCCTTAGCAAACGCCAACAGCCGATACGTCCAGATCCGGCCGAATTTTCAAGTCTTATGAGTTTTCTCCCTTGGGGCATTTTTAACAACTTTTCGTTACCATATGGAATCACTCTTTTTTTTTATTTAATGAAATAGACCTTTGTTTATCTTCTCTTGTTTCCTTTACGTATACACACTTTCGTAAACAAATTTTTTCACATCTCGAGTATTCGCGCGATCCTTCAGTTGGACGATTTTATTGAAAACAGTATCATTGATACTTGTTTTGGCCAACTTTTTTAGTTAAAGCCTAACTGATAGACACTCGATAAATAATTAATATAAACAGTCTATGAGATCCAGTTATCAACGATAAAGACCATTCAAATTCCAAGTTCTACACTTTCAATATGTATTGAAAATTAAAATTAACCTCGTAAGGTTTCATTAAAATAAATACTAAAGATGGATCTCATTTAAGAAATATTTTGAGTGAAAAGAAATTTTATAATATTTTATAATAGTTTGTATTGATGTGTAGCATTAATAATACGCATTAAGTGTAAAATAACAGACAGTTTTTATCAAATTTTTCACTGTCAAACTTAATATAAAAGTATGTTAATTATCAAATACCGTCGATACTCTTTATAGATACAAATTATTATCGACTACCAAGAAATTTCGTCTTTTTTATTTAAAAAATTTTGTATCAAGTCTTGAGTAGTTCGATAAAAAATTAACAATTTTACAATAAACAGTTTATTGTAATTGCGGTATTAAAATAACCGTTGAAGTATACTTTTAAACTCACTAAAGATATTAAGATTGGGTCTCATAGGCTTAAATCCTCTACCCTCTCATTAAATCAAATATTAGGCTTTAACTAAAAATTTTATAACCTAATAGTCCTTCCATTATATTGTCGACACTTTGTAAATCGTTAACAAATAAAACCGTCTCAACTGCGAACCATACCGTCTCGCGTAGTGACGACCTATTTTAAATACAAAAAAGAAAAGCATAGAACCCCGAACACGCGCGTGTCGACGAGCGCGCGTCGCGAGGCCTAATGTCATACGTAAACGGGCCCCTGATTGTCGTTATCGTCCAGACTGATTCGACTAGGATAGGCGGGACCACCGCCGTCATCAAAAAAACGTCTGAACGTGAACTCGAAGAAGCCGTGGAAGGGCTTGCCGTTATCGAGCAGTTCATCGGACTTGTTCGAGTCCGAGGACTCTGAATTGCGCAGCTTGTCCGGATCGACGGGATCAAAGTTACTCGTGTCCGTCGGATACTGAATGCGAGGTATGTGCGGTGCAACCTGGCGACGTAGGCCCTTCTCGAAGTCAATGCTAGCGAAGAACGGATGCGACTTGACTTCATCAGCATTCTTACCTAATCGCCGATCAGAGCCAACGCATAATTTCAGGATCAGATCCTTGCCTTCTGGCGACAGGTTCGCCTGCTTAGGAATATGCAGGGTCGTTTCCCAATTTATCACCTGTTAAAACAAAATAAAAATTGTATTTTTATAGCTCAAAATAATTATTTTAATAGTATTCGAATTTGATTGAAAGATTCAATTGACCTTATATTGTGTTTCCGCCGGTGTGTTAGCTAGGAAAGGTGGCGAACCCACCAACATTTCGTATAGGATGACACCGACGCTCCACCAATCACACAACTGTGTGTAGCCTGTACGCTGCAAAACTTCAGGTGCTATGTAATTAGGCGTGCCGACCAATGAGTGAGCCAAACAGCGCTGATGCTCTCGATGTCGTCTTCGTTCCAGTGGCTTCAGTTGTATGCAGCGGCACTCATTGTTCCAATCATCGGCTGGATCCATTGAGTCTTGTTTGTTATGACCTACAATAAAATACAAATATTGAGAAATTAAAAGATGGTACAGAATAAACTTTTATATAATTAAAAATGTTAAATGTAATTACCATTTTGCTGGTAATATTTTGAATTATGCGTCCAACGGAAGCCGGTGCAGAGGCCGAAATCTGTGAGCTTGATGTGTCCATCCCTATCAATCAATATATTATCCGGCTTGATATCTCGGTGAATGAAACCCATCTTGTGAACACTTTCAACGGCGCAAGTTAACTCAGCAATGTAAAACCTCGCTAACGGCTCTTTAAATATTCCAAACTTGATCAATAGTGACATAAGATCGCCACCTGGTATATAATCCATAACAAAATATAAATTATCCTTGTCTTGAAACGAATAATAAAGCTTGACGACCCATTCATTATCCGCCTCTGCCAGAATATCTCTTTCGGCCTTTACATGGGCGACTTGGTTGCGATTTAATACATCAGCTTTTCTCAAAGTCTTCATTGCATAAAACTGATTAGTGTCTAACTTTCTGACCAGCGTCACCTCGCCAAATGCACCCACACCAATAGGTTTGATCTTCGTGAACATAGACTTATCCATTTTAGCCCGCTTCAACCTGTTATTAAATCATTACTATTATAGCATTTGACATAGATTAAAATATATAAAATTTAAAACATCAAAATACAGACCTTATGTAATTTGATTCCTTTTGCGAGAGCATTTTGCGCATCTGACACTGGGCTTCGGCGCTTAGTCCGATCTTTTGCATCTCGGTCTCGAGCTGGAAGCGCCGATAGAGCCGCTGTTTGTGTGACTTGAGGACGTTTTCCACATGCTGTTCCATGAAGAACTTGAAGGCTTGGGGCGAGTAATTGCGCACCTTGCAGTCGCGGCGTTCCTCTTCTTTTTCCTTGCTCATGTGCTTGCGCTCAGGTATCGGTGACTGATGCTTGATCTTGTACTGATTGTTGCCGGTACCGCCGACTGCCTTCTTGTCGCCGTCAGGCAGCGACGAGTGATTGTTGTTGCGCTGGCCGCTCGAGACCGAGCTCGAGGCCGTCGGTGGCAAAGGCGGGGTTTCCGAAGGATGCTGCTGGCAGCCCTCGCCGACGACCACCGCGGCTGGTGAGTATTTGCGCTGCAGAGGTGGATGATGCGCCACTGGCGAGGAACGAGGCGCTGAGCCGCTTTCAACTGTCGAACCCTTTGAGAACAAAATCAAGTTATTTTAGAACTTTTTAATAATTCTAAGGTTTGTGACTAAAATAAAAAAAACTCATCTTACCATAGCCATGCCGCAGGATTCGTCGCTTGTAGGTGTCCCGTATGGTGGAGGTGGCAGCGGATGATGAATACCTCTCTGAGCCGCCAGAGCTTGCATCGTCGTGGCATAGCTCGGAGGCTCGGTTGTAGGTACTCCAACGGGTACACCCATGCTGATGGCCGGTGCAGGTGCGGCCGCAGAGCTATTACTGACCACCGGTGGATACGCCGGTGGCGGTGGCTGCTGCTGCTGTTGCTGAGCCTGTTGAGCCTGCTGTTGCTGCTGTTGCTGTTGTTGGGCCTGCTGAGCTTGCTGCTGGGCCTGCTGCTTCTGCTGTATCGAGGAGGCGTAGGAGGGCGGCGGTGGTGGCGTGCTGCTCGTCGTCGAGATGGGCTGGGGCGAGGTGGGCGCGATAGCCGTTTGAAGCACCGGCTTCTGCACCTGGGTACTCTTGACTGATTGCATGATGATGGGTGGTTGGGTCTTCGCTTGACGGGCTCCCCAGGCTTGTAAAGGCGTCGGACGCGCCATGGACTGGGACTGAGAATTCGGCGACATTGTCGAAACAGTGATAGGACTGGGCGAACCCGCCGAGGTCGGACCCGAATATATACCCGAGGAAGGACTCTTGCGGTAATCTTGCTGAGACTGCGTGGGACTCTGACGGTTTTGCATCGAGGCGCTATAGGAGGGCGGTTGGACAGGGCCAGCCGACGACGACGAAACAATCGGATACGGAGGTGGGGGTTCCACTTGGTTGGAAGATCCACTATTGCTAGATTGGTAGATGCTCAGAGCTTGCATTTGCTGTGAAAGTTGCTGTTGTACCTGCATCACAAAATCAGACCAATTGTAAATAAAAGACCAATCAATACAAAGATAATAAAAAACTTCATTTTCAAATTAGCAATCCAAATTACCTGAGGACCATTCTGTACAATCATCGGCTGCCTGCCCGCCGAGCTAGCGCTGGACGTCGACACGGGACTGGTACCCCGCTGTGGCATATTAACCGAGCCGGATGCCGAGCCGCTGCTACCGGGCGCAGCGAGGGGCGCTCGGCTCGGCACTACAGGCGCCGGCGACATTCGCTTCAGCATCTCCTGCATTTTGGTGGGCACATTGGGTGGACTGTAGGGCGCGTGGGGCGGCGGCGGGGGCGGTGGTGTCGAGCTGCATCGGGGCGGTGGCGGCGGAGGCGGCTCGCGCTCCACGAAGCCGCTCGGCGAGTACTGACGACTGAGCTGAGGATGATGCGGACTGAGGCCCGGCTCGGTGGGCAGACGGGGACTATCGGAGCGCGAGCTACCGGCGCCGCTGTCGAGAGCTGGTGAGCCGCGCTGTAGAGAAAGTTCACGCTCCAGGCTCGGCTTGCGTATCAGCTTGGTGTTGAGCTTACTCATGCCATTCAGGTTTGCGCCTTCATGGCAGGCGGCTGCTTGCTTCAGATAGTCCACCGAGGCGTCTAGTCGCCATCCCGTCATCTTCAGCGCCCTCACGCTGAGCTCCTATAGGGAGAAAAACAGATGGGAATGGGTTAGTTGGGGCAAACTTTGTTTTTATTTTTGTGTTATACTTCTAGAGCACACATTTTACTTAAAAGTTGAAATAATTTGTAAAATTCCGAATAAATTGATCCTTTTGTTTAAGAGAAAAGTTTGAAAAACTAAAATTCGATATGAACTGAGATGTTCAGATTTTTTATTTATTAACGATTATTAGTCATGTTTGTTGGGATAAACTATGTACATCCCAATGTAATCTACATGTACATGTAATTTGGTGAAATAAATAAATAAAATAAATAAATTATCGCTTCGAAAGTATGAGCTAAGAGTCACTTTTGTCTTTTAGCAGTAATTTTCTACGTTTGTACAGTAGTTTTTAAAATAGCAACAACTGAAGATTTTAATTAAAAAATTAAAATGTTTCAACGTTTGTTATTTACAAACATAAATTCTTGATCCAAACTTTTGCAACATTATTTTTTTTATGATTATATAGTATGTTTCAACCCTTTTTCACTTCTTAAGATGTTAATTTGTATAAAATCATTTTTTATTTCGCTTCTATATCATAAAATGTTTACACCACTTAAATTTCTTGGTTCAGTAGTTTGATTTAGGTGTTAGTGAATGAATGAGTAAAAGGTTTATCTACTTCTTTTATGTCTAGATAAAATATTTACACAAATATGCAGAGTAATTTTAAGAATTGAATTAATTTTTTACTACAAGTAAATAATTTTAATTTTTCTTAGATAAAACAAGTATTGAAATATTACTAATATAAATATTTTTTTCATCTTTTTAATTTAAATATTTATAAATTAACTCAATTGATAAGTAGATTAATATACTGAAAAATGCTAAATTGTCAAAATGTAATATTTAAAGTATTATGTAGAATAAAAATGTGTTGTATAATGAAACTAATTGACAAACATTAAGAGAATAGAACATTATTCCAAACTACAGAAACTACAACATCAATTTTCAAAGATGACTTATTGAATAAGTTTTAATCAGAAAAGGTGAGTAACCTTCAATAATAACAAAGAAGTCATTGAAATTACAGCCATAATGATAAAACTTTTGTGCACTATTACTGACATTTGCTTCCTTAACTTAGATAAATATAATATTGAGCACATGGACTGAAATATGAATCACTGATGATTCACAATTGTATTTTATTAAACTCATTCATGAATTAGTAGGTGTTATAAAAAAAGAATTGTAAAATCAATTATTTTAGAATTGTTTTAAATTAAACTATGAACTATTCAAAATTTTAGCTTTAAAATTTACAACTAATATTTCAACTATGATTACATAACATAATTTAAAAAATTGTTCTATTTGTTTTAAATATAATAGTTAATAGTTAATTGTTCATTTATTAGTTAATGTATTAAAATTATATTTACCTCTGTATAACCCATCCCTACAAGTTGAGCTATTGCTTGACGCTGATCAGGTTTTTCTGCGATTGATCCAGATGCACCAGATAGGCCACTGAGACCAGAAGCTGAGCTTACACCGCTAGTAGTAGAAAGTGTTGATATTGTACTAGCAGCGCTTGATCCAACTTCTCCTGTGCCACCTAGAAATCATTAGTACTCATTAAAATTGACTTAATACATGTTTTTGACATCTGTTATCAAGTAGACAGTTTTATGTTTTGGAGTATTCATTGTTTTCTAATTTTTTCAAAGTATATTCTAGTATATAGCAACGAATTAGAATTCATATTTAATTTGACAAATGTTCTTTCAGTACGTAATTCCTTTTTATGTTTATAACTATTGTCAACAAATTACAGTTAATTGTTATTGTTTTGAAAATATTTTTATAATTCAATAATATCTGTTTAATTCTTGAAAATGAAGAAAACAATTAGATCAGATTACGTAAAAAATTAATAAAAACATAGCCTAATTAGAATTTTTTACTACTTATTATAGATTAGGATTCTTGTGGTAAACACTAGGAAAACATCTATTTAAATTAGCTTTTGAAATATCATACCTATATTT
>JAPYZA010008297.1:0-11749 GCA_030522685.1 Eupelmus azureus | reverse complement strand
TGGTTAATAGGAATTAATATTTTTAATAACAAAATGTCTTTAAAAAAATGTAAAGAAATGAATTCATCGGAGCTCTATAAAAAATAATCAAGCAGGCATTACTTAAGTAAATCGATCTACTAAAGATAATACAGAATTACAACGCAATGTAGAGAGCTATCACATAAAATGTTTACTTATGCTTTTTGAACTTCTTACTTTTCATTCATTCCATCTTAACTCGCACCATACACTTTGATCAATACACCGAATGAACTGTGTCTATTGTTGCTTTTTCATACCAAACGTGCTTTTCCAATAATCATTGGTACACCCTCTAATAATATTCTCAGATAAACGCGAGAATATAATAAGTTAAACAATTGATTAAGCACAAGATCTGATAGACCAAATAATACATCTCGTAAATATATACGCCCCTGAGCATGTTTCAAACCTTTGCAAAAGACGTATGGAATACTAGCGATAAGACATGGTGTCGAGTACTGAAACTTCTGCAGGCAGCATCATGACTCATGATTAAACTGTCTCTTTCTCAGATGTCTGTGTACGAAAGCAGACTATGGACCGTGAAAGACAAAATATAAGCATCATTTTTTCTTGAATTTTTTACTGCGAAATCATAACTAAGAATTGCAAACTGATAAAATAAATGTTGTATTGTTCCGAAAATTTTAATACGTAATTTGATTATGTTTTTTAATGTGGTGAGCTACATTCGATTTCCTTACCCTGTTTTGCTCACACAAAAGAGACTTTGAGAACCGTGTTTCTCTCACCTTATTAGAAAAATAGTACACGCTACTTGTGAGCATATATAAGTGCATTCAAACGCTTCTCTTTTGCATCACTTTCGCTTTTACGAGTGACACAATCGACTCTTCTTTATTATTATCACTCTCACAGCTACTCGAATACTAACGAAAATTCTTCGACGTTCCAGCCTCAGCACTCACTCACTACACATCCATCCATCGTCAAACACCAAAACTCCAAAACTCACCCGTTCTTCTCGATGTGATGGGGATCCCCGACCTCCTGCACACCTGGCTTCAGTCTGTACCAGGCCTCGGCCTCGTGCCTATCCAGAATCTGCTCTCCCACATGCCTGACCTGCTGCTGCTGCTGCGGCGCCTTATCAGCTTCGCTCTCCTCGGCCGCCAGCAACTTCACCGGCTGCTCGGGCTCGACTGGCGGCGGCGCCTGGCCCGCCGACTCCTGCTGCTTATTGTTACTCTTCGACTCCGGCGCCGGCGCCACGTTGTCCTTGGGCTCGATGAGCCGGGGTATCGGCACCACGCCGTGAGGCAGCTTCACCTTCGCCGGCGGCTGCTTGTTGCCGCTGATGGGAGCTCGGTTGTCGGACTGCAGCGAGGAGCTGGACCTGCTCGAGCTCTCCAAAGGGCCCTGGAGCGCCGAGGCCGGCTTCGCCGCGTTCGACGACGAGACGACCGCAGCCTGAAAAGAGAGCGACTGTTGCTCAGGATTGCTGTGACGAGCGAGATGATGGGGGTGAGGGTTGGTGGAGTGTGTACGTTGAGGGCTCGGTTTGGCTGGAGCACAATTATGAAGTTTATTTAATGTTTTGTTGGTTTTTATTTGGCGGGCGAGGCGAGCTTTTATTGAGAATATCGATAGTTTGAGAGATTAATTTTTTTTTTTAATTTTGAGAGTTGTTGGGTGATTTTGAAGGCAAAAATTTGGTTAAACAATTTTTTGTAGTATTAGAGCCTTTTAAATAAATATTCTTGAACAACGCTAATTGTGCTCCATGTTCCTACGAATAAGGTAGAATTTTAAAATATAATTTTTTTCATTCATTCAACATATCTTTGAAATGCTACAGAACTAAATATTATCTATTTCTGAAATTCTACCTTTTAATGGTGTAATAATAAATGGTTATCAATATTTACAGATGGACTTCAACGTGTATAATAATAAAAAGAATAATTTTATTAATTGAAATAAATCTTTTTGATAATGTAAATTAAAATCTATGAAGAAAAGAATTACAATAAGATAACATGTATTTATAAAATAAAGTTATTACACGATACAATAAGTAATATTAAAGAGTAATACAATTTTTAATTCAAGAATTGGTATTCTAGAAACGTTGGTATAATCATTATTTTACAATATACTAATATATACATTATAATTGTACACCTTTAAGTGAGATTTCATTTCAATATTATTTTTCATTTTGTTTTACGATCATGACTTATTTTAGCAATAAAAATATTAAAATATAAATTGTCCACTATTTTATTTTTTTTTTTTCATCAAATGTTTGACAAAGTAATCAATTATTTTTTTAAATCTTTTGAAATTTTTAAGCGTTAATTATTTTAATTCCATAGTATAATAAGAATTATAAATAAAAATATATTGTGAATACATTAAGAGCAAATAATTTAGAGTATATACTTAAGTACAATATTGATCATCCGATAAAATAAGTACTTATCATAATTTTTTCACAATTATTTAAACTACTACTTTCATCTGACAAGTACCCGCAAATAAGTGGTTAATATAACTTATAGATAAGTAATTTTTTTATCTGAGATGTCACATTATAAGCTTATTCTATTTCGATTATAAATAAAGAATCAGATAAATATAAGACAAAATAAATAAGCATTTTTTTTTATTAAAACTTACCTCGACAAATCAAAGACCTTGCTGGATTAATCAAATTACGGATAGCAGCACAATGAATAAACATTAAACAAAAGAAATCTGCTAACTACAAAATAAAATTTTTTTTAATTTACAACAAACATGCTTGATTTCAATAATTACTTATCTACTTTAACTACACGAGTTCAGTGCGGAAACAAAAATAGAAAAAATGTTATAACTCGATCATATCTGTCAAGTGAACAGAGACTGCGAACAAGAGCAAGAAAATATCAAACAAAAACTTTTACCCTCTAAAGAAACAAATTATTCCCATCACATGCGATATATTCCATTTCCTGCATAACAGAAGTAAGTTGAGTAAACCAATGAAACTATTAAATTCACAGAATCGGAACTTTTCTGCAAACTCGATTAATCCTCGGCAGAGCCACGTCCATCGTTTCTCCTGCTTTCTCAATACATCTGCATGGATATATCCGCGTCGCGATTTGAAAATCGGAGAAAAATAATGAAGCCACATGAGAAAGAAAGAAAAATTGATAAGAGATCAAAGTAAACGGTCAGAGTGTCAGATTTACCAAGTGGGCAAAGAAGAAGAAAAAAAACTCGAGCAAGTAAAAATAATAACAATTTATTGATGCATTAAATAACACAGATGTGAGAGGTACAAGCACACGCTCAATAATATATTCATTTTTTATTTAAGATTTTTGTCTCTGTATCACGTTTTTTCACGATTGTCATGGTTCAGTCCAAACGTCTGTAGTATTTTACAATATTTTTCATTTTTATGTCATATAAGATAAAAAGTCCAGTGGTGATGTCTTTTTTTAATTAAGGATTATAAAGTTATACAAAATTTAGATTAATTACAAGCTATAATCCAATAAATAGTTTTACTGAAGTATATATTAAAGTAAGTAACTTACGTAATTTTATTAAATAAGAGTCATTTAGAGTAAATAATATATAAAGCTTCAAAATGTTTAAATGTTTATAACAAAAAGTTTAAAACTTTTTAACTAATACTGAATACACTGGAAAATTGCACTTATCATTTACCGCTCTATTTAATGGACGATAACTAAAAAGTATAAATTAAAATCTGTGATTCAATTATCCGATAAAAAAATTATATCTACCACTGGCAAATTATCTTTTACGAATATTCTACATATTCTTATTGATTTATATACGATATTCTTAAATTTATTAGGGACGGTACTCACGATTTAATCATTATGCGTTATTTATTAATATAATATTGGACAAAACATGTAAAGCTATTTACCGCGTGATATATCGAGTAAATATGGTGATTGCAAAATATCATGCTCCCAAGCTTTTGCCGCCTAGAGTTCGCGAATTAGCACAAACTAAGTCAATCGATATACAGCCGAGAAAAAAACTCTACAGAGATCAATAAGTACAAAGAAGTTTAAAAAGCACCACTGATAAACCCATGAAAATATACAAAATCATATAAAAAAACAAAAGAACTAAAATACATTAAAATAATAACGCACACAAAAAGATATACATACTAAATGGCTGCTTCGAGTTTTATTAGTAAATGGTCTGCAAGTCTATTATATGCACATATAAAATATTACTCATAGAAAAAAGCATTATACATTTATTGCACTGATGTCATATTTTAATTAGACTCGCGAACCATTTAAAATAATTACAACTTTCAACGTTTTTTTTTTTTTGTTTGACAAACTGAAAAATTAGATACTTATAGATAAATATTGGCCGTGAGGCAGTTTTACAATCTTTATTTTATAAAGTTACAAATAACTGTAGAAAATGATTGGACTTCAATATTTAAATATAATATTTTAGTTACTTGCTTTTAAGCAGCACTAAATAGTGTACTGATAATAAGTTTATAACTAAGTTATGTCGTAAAGTAACCTTATTAACTCTATTTATTTTATTGCTTCGTATTATTGCAATATTTACATAAATAACAATTCACATCTTATTATTAAAAAAAAAAAAAATGTAATTCAGTATAGGAACACGAAGACCTAGAAGCTAAGTGTATATTGCTTCACCGGATCAATTGTAACTTTATAAAATCTTTTTTTGAATGCCCAAACATCTCGATAAGTCATTATCTCATAAAAATCCAATTTTGTACTTAAAATTTTTCCTCAATAAACATTATACAATCCCATTATAAAAAACCTTCTTTATCCACAATAACAAAATCCTATAAAATTTCAAACGTTCTCATTAAATTCTTTTCGCCCTCTAAAGCTACGAGTCATTTATCGAATGAAGAAACGGGCCCAGCAAGCACACGAAAAGCGCTCAGTCAAAATCATTGGGATCGGCCGCGGAGTTCTGCTGCTCGTTACCGAGCTGCGCGTTTCCCGCCTGGGGCCTGAGTATCGGCACCATCATCGGCCCTTTCGACGACAGAGCGGCTCCGTCCTTCTTCGCGCTCTGCTTCTCATCCGCCTCGTTCGGCGGCGCCAAAACCTGCTTCTGCTGATCCTCCTGCGCGCTCTCGTTTATCTTGACCACCGGATTCTGCTGCTGATCCTCTTGCGCGCCGCCGCGAGCTTTCGACTGCTGCTGCTGATGATAAGGCAGGGGTAGGGCGGCGTTCTGCTCGTTAGGGCCGACGGGCACGATGTTGCCGTTGCGGCTCTCGAACCTCACGTCGCTGCGCTGCTCGTTCGGCAGCGAGTCGTCGTTGTTGTTGTTATTTTTGATCGCGTTATCGTCGTTAGCGTTGGGCTCGTCGACGAGGTGCCGGTGCTTCTGGGGTGCCTGTAGGGGCTGCGGATTTTGGCCGCCGCTTAACTCGTCGCTGGGTCGACTTACCTGTTGCTGAGACGAGGGCCTCGCCACCTGCATCTGATTGTCTAAGGACGGTGGCTTGTCGACGTTGTTGTTGTTGTTGTTGTCGTTGTCGACGTTGTTGGCGAAGCTGTCCTCGTTCACGTGCCTCGGAAGTACCGCCGAGTTCTCGGCCTTCACGCCGCCGACGGAGAAGTGCGCAGCCTTCTGCAAAATTTTTTTGTTAGGGGTCTGGTTTGACATTGGATTTGCTTTTAGCTTGCGTTTGAGTTAGCGAGATATTTTTTTTGGTGAGTTTTATTTGAATAAAACTGAATAGTCGTGAGAAGACAGATTTTATCACCATTTAAAATTTATATCATAATAATAGTAAAAGACACTATTAAATTTACGACGCTAAATTTTATATTTAAATTTTTTATATTTTGCAAATATTATATTGTCAGATGATACTCAAACATTAATTTTTTATTACATTAAGTATACTAGCATTTTAGTCAATTTGTATTAAATCTTATATAAAAGTGAAACTGAATTTTATGATATCATCACTAGAATAAGTAAATAAATCATCATGAGATAAACAATACTACTTGTTTATAATCCAAAAATAGATAATTTTTCCAAACACATCAGTCTTTTATAATAGTGATATTTTTCTTTTCTTTTTTTTTTGATAATTTAAAAAGAAATTAAAATTATGAGAATTATTATTTAAATGAATTTAAAGTTTAATTAACCACAGAACTAACATTGCACTATTATTTCACTCTTTCAATTGTCTTGTCTTATATGATATTATAAGTTTTTAATCTACTACACCCTTAATATTATAACGAAATGTTATTTTAATTAATAGATATGGCTTTACGTTCATGTATCGGTAAATTAATAGTTGAAAGACTTTTTAATTTATTTACAATTTATTGCTAATTAAAACGCTTTTCTATAACGTGAGTTAATCTCAAAAATATGAAGCGGTATTTTCTAAGAGAAATAAGTTTTAAAAAATCGCGTTGAAAAGTTTCTTTACCAAGAAAGTCAAATAAAGTTCACTGAGAGGTAATATTTACTGTTTACATAATACTTTCAGTTCAGTTTCAAAAATTCTTGAAAATAAAAAAATTCATTTGAAAAATTAATTTTATTGTTCAAACACGCAGTTAAAATTAAAGTATCCCAAATATTTACATAAAACTTCTCAAACGCAAGATTTCTTTTATAAAAAATTCTCCATTTTAAAATATATATAAAATTCATGTATAATTCAGCGAGAAAAATCTAGAATTCAATAGTAAACTTGACCAAAAAACAACACCTCAGACAAAACAGCAACATACAAAAACTACATAATTCAAATCATTCCAAACTAACCATACAAAAAAAAATTAAATCTTCACAACCATATTCCTTACCTTCGACTCGCTCAATTCCCGTTGCAGCTGGATCACCTGCTTCTGCAGCCTCTCGACATCACCATTGTGATTGCCCGTCTCTTTCTTCAGATTACTATACTTCTCCTGAAGCTGCTCCTTCTCGTTCACTGCTTCCACGTACTTATTCTTCAGGTGCTCCAAAGCCTTCTCCTTTTCTTCAGCCGCCTTCTTCAGCTGTATCCTCAGCTCCTGAAGCGTCGACTCGAGCCTCTTGCCGCTCTCCAGCGCCACCGATTCCTTCTTCTTACAGTCGTCCTTGAGATCCTGGTGCTCGGTCTGCAGAAGCTTGTAATTCTGCTGAAGCGAGTTGAAGCGCTGCATCGCTTCAAGGCTGTCCTTGTCCCTCAGCGAGCGCTCCCTAGTCGCCTTCTGCTGAAGCTCCTCCTTCACCGCGGCGTTCGCGTTCTTCTCGTTCGACAGCGTCTTCTCCAGCTGCACTTTGTACTCGTAGATAACTGAGGAGAAATATAGAATGGATGAGTAAGGAGAGCTAAAGACTTTCACGTTGACTCGTGGCCGGTTTGGTACGATCGATGAGTTGAGTTTAAAATAGAAAAGTTAAAATAAATTATAGGCATTTGGTGTAGAGGTACTTTTGATGAAGGCTTATTCCAGCTTTGTTGATTTAATGTAATAATGATCTATGTTTTTTGATGGATAATTAATATTTTGTTAAATATTAATAAGTTTTAAAAAATTTTTTTAAATGGCTAGAAAAGATTTACATTTGTGGCAAAACTGGCTGATTTTTACTAATTTTGAATACAATTTCTAAAGACTGTCTACTTATCGATTTTTTTCAATTTTGTAACAATAAAATCGTTTTTTAGTTTTTAATAATTGCAGCATAACAGGCAAAAAACTATTAAATCATTAAAATCAAGCTTTTATTTTAAGAAATAACATTTAGAACATAAATCTTGCATTTTACAGAAAACCCACATTGAGAATTCATAACCCCTTCTTTAAATCATTGAGACTCTTAAAATATTGAAGCATAAATTGATCGCGTTCAAGGACGGAAAGTAGGGTCCGGCCTACGTTCCACAGAAAATCTAGCAATTCTTCACAATCTCTTTTTATATATGCTCACTCGGTACGATTCTCCTCATTAATAATTAAACAGCCCTGTCCGCTCTACACAATCTCCAATACTTCCTCCTCCACCTTCCTAAATCAATAATCATCCCCTTCAATAAATATTAAACCATCAAGATCGATTTTCCCATCAAACAATATAAATCTCCCCAAACTCTCAAAAACACAACCCAAAATTTCAGGGGACGCGATATAAACAAGCTTAAAAAATAAGTATATATCCTACCTTGCAGCTGGGCGGCTAGTGCCTCCTGCTGCTGGGCGCACTTGACATGGAGATCCCTAAGCCTCGCCATCTCGGCGCTGCTCGAGCGGTAGAGGAAGACGAGGAAGACGACGCTGAGGGCGCCGCAGCCGAGCAGCGCCAGTCGGCCGACTCGACCCCTGCCTAGCCGCGATCCGCTCATCTCAGCTGAAAAAAAAAAAGAATAATGATGTTTGTTTGACGCGGGCGTTGTATTGTATGGTGAGACATTGTGTCGTGTACTTTCTGTGATTGATCGTAATCGGATGATCGTAGAGGAGAAAAAATCGCTTTACAGTGGGTTATTAATGAAAGAACTTTATAACTGTTATAAGATATGGGGAGAGCGGAACTATAGTTGATTCATAGGTAATATCTTTGCTTTGTTTATTCCTAATCTTGAAAAATTATAGATTTATTTCTGAGAATTATTTTATTTGTTAGCAATGCTATGTTTTGCCTACAGAATATAAAAAAAGATTATCAAATACTTCTTCTAAATAGTTCTTTACGGTTAAGTAGCATAGTTTTAAAATATATAATCTACATTATGTTGTAACAGCATCCATCAAAATATTAGTGATGAAATTTATAATTTTCTTTTTTTTAAAATCTTATACTTGAAAGTAAAACATAAATCCAAAAAAGAATGAATAAAAGTTGTAAAAAGCGCATTAATAAAAAAGAGAGCAAACTTTTCTCTCAGTTTTTAAAATACGAGAAGCATGACGGTCTCCGCGAAGCAGAAAATACCATCTGCGAAACATTTGAGGCAAAAAAAGCTCGCGCACGTATATGCGTATTTGTGCGCCCGTCGTATCTCCTGCTCCTTTCATCGGGCCAAATAAAAGGAAAATAGCGAAGCAGCGGAACTCAAACGTGCCGTATAGCTGTCTGGCTTAGAAAATCTCGCGCTCAGGCGGCGTTCAAACACTTGAATGTTTCTGTCTCCTCTTCCCAGCCTGCAGTCGGCGACGTAGCGTTACTGCAAATGTATATAATTCAGCCTAGGGTCATATATCATGTATAGGAAATTCGCGTTGATGCATATGTACTGTGAAATCAGTTGAAGATGTTTTTTTAGATTAAAATAATTTTGATGAAATTTAAATGTTATCCAAGACTCAGAAACTCGATCCTTAACTCGTGTTACGTAGGAGATAATCTTCACACTCGTCAAGAATTTCATTTTCTTTGTACATTATTATTATATCTGTTCTTGAAATACATTAAATTTTAAAAATACATTTTTAAAAATCTGTTAAACTTTTGTCAGGACGCAACAATTAAACTATTCTGATAACCAATACAAGTAAGTAGTAGCAATATTACATATAATATACTCAACTTACATACTAACATTCTCGATGTCCCAGCATGAAAAGGGAAAGATAGCATATTAGTTACAGCATAGTCGCAAAAATTCCTTTGCTTTAGATACGCATTATTTTCAATTAAAACCATGAGTAGTTTCAACCGATAAATATCGTTCCTTTGTTCGGGTAATTAATTTTGCTTAGCCGTGATTAAAAGATTTTGCGCGAACAATGATTAATTGTTATTGTGCCGTGCTCGGGAGATTGAGTGCAATTATAAATTAAATATAGTTTTATAAATTAAATATAGTTTAATTAAATATAGTTTTAAGAAGGTAACATCATTTTTTATCATTTGTCATTGAAAATATTTTTTTCCAATCTTTTTTAAGCCTTATCAGGGTAAAATATTTTTATCATCAATTTAATAAATATAAATATAAAAAATAAATCTCTATATAGAATGGATGGATGAAATTAAAATATGTTTTGCTCAACTAAATTTTTAATCTGACAAATCAATATTTATTTATAAATTATTATTCTTTTAAAGTTTCAAAGCCTATATGAAATTAATTTTAATAAATAATTATTGAAAATAAACTATTATTTTTAATGTCATTACTTAAAGTTTTAAGACACTTTAAAACCACCAGTAATAATCTTTTCACATTAAGAAAAATGCTTCCTTATAATAAGACTTGCTATCGAAGAATTTTAAAACTTCTCAAATTAAGTACATATCGTGATGGAGAATTTTAAGAGTGCTATGTCCGGTATATTTGGTCATCTTTTAACGTTATATTTTTTGTAGTAAAATGCAATTTTAAATTAATGTTATTTTAATTCAAAAATATATTTTTTTTCTTACTTTTGGTTACATCTTTTCTCCTATAGGATTGTTATGAAACATTTACAAAAATATTATGAAAATAACATATTATTCACATATTTTCGTGGAATGAAACGTGTGATATAAATAAAAATACAAATATGATACATAATATTACTTTTAAAAATAAATGCACAAATGCTTTTCAAATATTCCCATTAAAATATCGTTTTTTATTTAAACTTTGGTTGCTCTAAATAAAGCAAACAGATTTATGATTATTCATTTTTTTTGTGAATCCGAAATAACTTTTTGCAGACAAAAAATGAATAATTACATTTCAAAATACGCCTAAAAACCTTCTTAAAATTTAAAATTCTACATTTTAACAATATCAAATCCCCAACATTCAACAATAATTCGAAAACTACCCAACCCGTGTAAAATCGTACATCGCACCCCAAACTCGCAAACCCAGCATTTACGTACAAACTCACCCCCGCGCAAATACAGCGCGAGTTTTCACAGACTCCGAAAAAACATTTATCTGCATCGCCCTCCCATATTTCCCGCTCCAACGCGCTTCGTGACCCCAAAAAGAGCTCTTATAATTTTGCGCCGTAAAATACACAGCGCGCGCTAATCGCCGAGCGCGAAAAACGAAAAAAAAAACGAGGAGAGTATAAAACGCTGTAAAAAAAGGGCGCACGCTCTCGCAATGACGCTTATTTCCCGGCATCTGCGTTCGAGAGCGTTGGCCGCGGCATGAATTCGCGCGCGCGATCTGGGCCGTGAATTATATTACGAGCACCGACCGCGTATGTGCTTACATACAGGCATATACTATATACATATATTTGTATGCGAGTGTGTGTGTATATGTGTATGTGTGGGTGTGTGTGTTTATACATATACATTTATTTTACACATACACACATACTCACACACACCCGAAATAGGAGCGCGTTGCAGCGCGTTGGAATCAGACTGCATATACATTTGCAAAGTTTAGCGCTGTACATGTTGTTGTAGGTAGGGGTTGTTGGGAGGCTAGTTAGTGTTTTGCATAAGTCGATTGAGGAGTCAATTATCGGTCATTGTTGCGCTGGGTCGTAAAGTGGAGAGTAGCACACCGATGCTATTGAAGTTTGCGAGCCGAAGCGATTGCCTGATTGTAACGTAGTTGAAGAGCAGTAAAGCGAAACGGGATTCTTTTGTTGCCCGGCTTGGTGAATGGGGAAGATCGAGATTATTGCGAAATTGAGTGTGCTGTACTTTTGCGCATGCTTTTGTTAATGTTGCAGTGTAAATTGACGTGAAACTATATACATTGGTATGCTTACAGCGTAGAAAT
>JAPYZA010008294.1:0-10613 GCA_030522685.1 Eupelmus azureus | reverse complement strand
TGAGAAAGTAAATCGAAAACAAGTTAAATGTTGAGAATGTAAATAAATTTTAAAGACAGAAGAAAAAATTTTGTTTTTAATTAAATCTGTTTCGCCCAGGTAAAATTTATTTACATTCTCAACGTTTAACTTGTTTTCGATTTACTTTCTCACAAATTTATTTTTCAAATTTTTCTTAAAATTAGTTTCAGTTCTTATATAGATCTCCCTTTCGAGAATTATTAAGAGGCTATTGCAGATTCTTATTGCATACATGGTCCACTTACACAGTGCGGAGTATAAATGATTTCTAGTTCGTGGCGATCAATAAAATCATTTCTTGATATAGATGCTTTATTTCTTAATATAACCTGATCGTGCACCTGATATGGTATTAAAGTTATTTCTATAGTTATCATTAAGTTA
The DNA here is from genome assembly GCA_030522685.1 of Eupelmus azureus. Taxonomy (NCBI): domain Eukaryota; kingdom Metazoa; phylum Arthropoda; class Insecta; order Hymenoptera; family Eupelmidae; genus Eupelmus; species Eupelmus azureus. The sequence goes on along the minus strand of JAPYZA010008294.1, from coordinate 10,208 downwards.
TCTTTACATATCATCATAGAAAATCAACTCGCTTTTTAAAAATATTAAAATAAAATTTTAATGCACGCTCTTACTTAGATTGGTAGATGTTATAAAAGTGTGACAGATTTTGTTCATAAAATTTCGAAAACATAATTCAAAATTAAATTTTTTGAATTTTATATACACTCACATAACGCCATTGTATATAAGCCATTCCATGCTATAGATGCGCAATTTCATTTCATATACACAGTAAATTCCACGTCGGAGGTGTGGGTGTGCATGCGTGTAAGTTTGTATCAAAACCAGCTGTATATGTCCCGTTTCCAATGGGCAAAAAACGCAAAAAATGTATGGCGTGCAGCTCTCATGCATGTGGAATACTTGACACATAATACATATGTTGCAATATACAATAATCAATTTATATCACAAATACTACGCTTGATCAAAAAAGTGCAGTTTACATACTCTACTTTAGATAATACGTAATGTTTTTAGAGGTAAAATCATGAGAAACATTTTTTAACTATCCTTTTCCTTTAACAGTTAAATGATCAATAGAATTATGTTCGTAAATAATATAAAAGTATATTTATTCGTAAATGAGTGTATGTATACATAGCCTTAATTAAATAACCTTTACATTTATCCCTGAATCGAAAATAAAAATGTTTTATATCGAACATCAAGCCGTAAGCAATTTATCTTCGTCCTTTCCTCCTCGAGAAGAAAACCAAATTCAATAGCAATTCCGGGCAGCCATCCCAGTCTTCTCTCTCTCTCTCTCTCTCTCTCTCTCTCTTAAGCGAAAGGCTGCGGCGCATAAAATTCGAAACATAAAAAAGCCTGGGGAGGAAAATTACGATCATCGAAAAAGCCATAATAATTCCTCTCTCAGCGCGCAAAAAGAGATGACGCTTGCTACGCGGGAGCGTACTTTTTAAGTTCTCCCCTCTCTCTCTCTTTCTCCCTTTGCCCGCGCGCTGTCGTCATCGGCGGCGCACTTAAGAAACGGCCGCGCGCGCGTGCAGCCGGTGCGCTTGCGTGCGCCACTCGTCTATTTCCCGATATCGATTTGCAATTTGGCGGCGGCGGCGGCTGCTGCGCGCGTATGTAGATTGCCGAGATCGAATGAATATTTACGAGCGCTTATAAGAGAGAGAGAGAGAGAGAGAGAGAGAGGCCTCTCCCGACGACGTCGCCGGAAGAGGAGAAGCCGTCCGGTACTTGTCGTCGTGCAGCCACCAGGAGGGGCCCCTCTTTCCTCCTCTTATTTTCTCCCTCCTCCTCGAGACGATTTTTTTCCACCTGCCGCGCCTATGTACGCCGAGAGCTCGGAGCAAGAGAGCCGCGCGATATATATGATGTGCAGCCGTGAAACGCGATGAGCCCTTGAGCGAGCCACTCGAGCCGAGGAGAGAGATCTCGCGCCCCGGGTTTTAATTGGTCGCTAGGGCGCGCATTTATTGGACTGCCGAGAGCGAGTTTATACCGCGAGTGCGACTGATATTTCCCTCTTATTTTAAGCGGCTTCGCGAATTATCGGCTTTTTGCTTTTTATTCCGCGCGCTGGATAATCGTCGGTAATCTTGGGGCGTGCTTAATAATTGGGATTTTTCCTCGGTCAACTGCAAATCGGCTTGAATTACTTCTGTAGAGGAGAGTGCGATTTGTTACGCTGAAATTAATAATTTAATTTTACGTTTGCAAAATAGCTATTTACGAATAAAAGGAGAAAATATTGCTGCGAGCGTTAAATTGATCGGTAGAATTTAAATTTACATTTCAATTAATTGTCACGTTCATTTTCATAAGCTAATAAAAGCTTTCCGCGAAAAAAGCGATTTTTGCGCTCGAGCTTCGTAACAACGGTAATAAAATCGCAAAATAAAATGTGCAAGAAATAACCTTCAGCTCCCTTTGACATACGCAAGAATTATCATGAAAACCGCTACGCAGCTCACTTGTTCAGCGAACGAGCGACTGAAAAAAAGCGTGTGTTTGAGCGAGGGAGAACCAGCTCGGTGGGCGCTTACACTTGAAAAATCATTAATCGCACGTGAGCGCGAAGCTCGTATAATAACCAGCAGCCTTCACTCGTCTGTCCCCGCGCATAACCCGCCCTTTCGGCAACAATTGGAGCGTATTTGAAATTGCAGCCGCCTGGCTGGGCTTTTCTTCCCGCCTTGCAAATTGAATCGGCGCTCCGGCCTCTGTCTGCGCGCACTGCTTCCCTCTCCGCAGACGGGCGCGTGCACGCGCAACTAAATGTGCAAAGACGCGGACTGAAGAAACCGAGGCCCTCCCCCCTAGCTCATTGCAGTCGCGAGGCTATAAGAAAGGGAATGAAAATAAAGGAGCGCGAAATAGACGCTGGATACGAATAATGCGGGGGCGTGCTCTTTATTTTCCGCTCCAGTTTCCACTCGTCTCATTGGCGGGCGATGCTCAGACGCTGTTATATCGCGGCTGCTTCAGTGCTAATGTTTTGGCGATGCTCCTCTTGTTGTTCGCAGCAAGGGTTGGATCATAAAGGATGCGGCGGAACGACACTGCGCGAGCGCGGGCAGCTCTTCTTCAAATTGCGCGACTGGCGCGTCTGATGTCTCGAAACGAGCTCATTGTTTCGCGAAATGCTAATTGGCATTTTATAAAACGGAACCAGCCACGTGAATTTGGAGTGATTCAGGCTTGCCGTGTTCGCTACTAGATGTCGTTAGCTTCTTTTATTCTGGCACAAAGTATCTTAATACATTTTTTATATACGCGCGTGACTCATTATATTATTTAAATATTAAATTTTTAATTTTTTAATAAATTTAATGGAGGTAAAATGTAATTTTGTAAAATACAAAATATTAATTTTCGCATTAAAAATTTTTTTGTTAAAACTTTTACTATACAATGTAAAAGTTCAATTTTAATAAGCGACATTTTATTAAAAAAAAAAAAAAAACAAACAAAAAACATAAAGATTGTGGCGGAAAATGAAATTTTGAACATAACAAAAATTTCGGCTTGGAATGAATTTTTCAAACGACAAGGCAATTATGAAAAAGCTCGTCTCTTTGACATCTCGCTTATTTACTTCTCTCATTTAACGGGAAACTGATAAAACAGCGGTCGAGTGGTTGTGAAAAAAATGATGAAAAAAGAGAGCCACTGAGCGCGGGAGCGCGGGGGGCGAGCTCGCATGCGATTTAAAGCAGGTGGCGTTGATAAAAATGACAAAGACTCGTCGAAATTCGATGAAACTCAGTGACAAAAGCGGCGCTCTGGGTGTGCGGTCTATAGGCAACTTTTTCCCTCTCGCTCTATGTCTTTCTGATTTACAAGCACGCGGGGCTGGTTGCCGGAGCGGGCGCGCGTGCAAAATACTATCAAATGGCTGGAAAAAATGCGCCATCAGAAAGCGGGCGCGCGATAAACTAAAAAGCGTTAATTGTTTGAAATCGTGTCGGCAGTTATTTATGGCAGTTGCAGCTCTCCGCGCAGAGCGGCTGCAATTAATCTGAAGCTCCGCTGGCGGCTTTCCGCGCGCGAGTTCCGAGCATTCAAACCTGCACACAATCGAGCATCTCGCGCGGGGAAAAGAGATATTACGCTGCAGCGCTGCCGAAACTCGACCCGCCACATATACAGAAAGAGAGAGAGGGAAAGCGACCAATGAATGAGTCCCACCCCCACACACCCTCAGCGACGATTCGCGACAGCTCTCCTATATGTATACATCGCTCGTTCGTTTGCTCGCTCGCTCACTTTTTTTCGAACCATATGTATATGTAGTTTTCACATGCCCGCGGAACATATCGGTATATACGCGGAAAGAGGGAGAGAGTGGGAAAGAGAGTGAGGGAGAGAGAAAAAGCAGAGCAGTTCGGTAACGACGAGCATATTTTCGCGAAACGGCCAGTTGAAACGTGGTTTCGCCACATTTCCGCGCCGCGCCATTACTCTCTGCCATTCCGAATGGTTTTATGCGCCGAAAGGTAATGCGCTGTGTGTGCGCGCCTCTTCCCGCTCAGCCCGCACCTCTATCTGTGTGCATAAATGCCTGTGTGGCTCTGCGCCTGTTTGCGTCACACACACACAAGCCTCCTGAATACCGGTATTTGGCGCCGAGCGCGTGCTTCCACAGCCGCGCATGCAGATTTCTTCTCTCTTTCGGAATTAGCTCCCCCCCTCCCCCCCCCCCTCTCACTCCCGTGTGCGCTTCTGGCTTCCATTCAGCGTGTATATATGCAACGTGCATTTCCCATGTAAATTACGTGTACATGGTGCGCACGCAAGCGCCCGCGCACATGTATACTTTTTCCAAAATTTGCTTTTCAGATTTCTCTCGTGGTTTCGCGCTCGCCGATTACTCTTATGCCGGCTATTGATAAACATATACGTATTTAGAATATATTTATTCGTGTGGGCTTTTACTGGGTCATAGTTACTTGGAAATTCTCTGATAAGAGACGTTATATACATTATAGAAAGTTTATTAATTAGACCTAATTCTTCAAATTTAGTTTGGTCCTGATAGTTGTAATTGTATTAATAATTGGGTGATCTAGTCAAACTTCGATTAAGACACATACACGACTGAACTTTAAAAGTTTCGAACTTACAGGTTAATAGGTTTATTCGTCTTTCTCAGAAACAAGTTAAAGCTCCTGCAAGCTCATCACTGTCTACCAAACACCTCACAACAATGGCTGCACGGCGCGGACGATATTTATTATCGAGTATGAGGGCACAAATGTCGGTAACTTCGTGCACCAGGAAAGAAAAATTGCTGAAAGCTTGGCATAGCTTGTGTAGTTACGATGTGTGTGTGAGTGTGTATGTGTGTGTGTGTGTGCGTATGTGTGTGTGTGTGTGTATGCGCGCAAGCAAAGCAAAGCAAAGGTAGCAAAGTGCTTTTCGCGCGAAAAGTGCCTCTTTTTGTCGACGGACGACCGCGATTATGAAGGCAATTCTTCGCTCTGCACGCGCGTGTTTGTTTTGTAGCACGAGTCGATGAGTTATTTTTTTCCGAAAGGCCTTTAATTTCAGCATCTTTTTTTTCGAGCTTTTACAGGCGAGGTGTATGCGTTTTATTCGAGCCTTTGAAACACGTTTTTTCGAATCCAGTGAATTTTGAGGCTATTGAAAAGAGAGGTTTTCAGATAAATAACTATTTATTGGGTCATTTTGTTTTTATACCTATTATTTCAAAATCTTTAGTAAATTTTTTCAGTGTCATTAAAGAAATCTGAAAACTCAAACAAATCTGTGGCCTTAAATTTTTTAAGTAATTGTTGTTTACATAAATTCTTTATAAATATTGTGTGTATAAATAACAAAATAATATTTTAAAACCTGAAACTGAAGTTTAATAAAATTCTCTTCTTCAATAACAAAAAAATCCGAACTTTGCATTTACAAAAAAAATGTTCCACAATATTTGAACTCGGTCGATAATTTCACTTCTGCGAACCAAATGGGTTTTGAGAAGTAAAATTGAAAAAATATTGAATATTTTTAATAAACTGGAAAAACAAGTAACTATGTTTGCGCCTTGATTAATTCATCGTATCAAAACATCAAAACATCGGTTAAAAAAGATAAAATATTATTAATCAACTCCAACAAGTAGCGATAAAAAGCGAAAGAACTTGTTGATGGGAGGCTCTTCTTTAAAATTTCATTTTGTTCGAGACTTGGCTCTAGTTAAAAATCCCGGTTCATGAATTAATTTGCTCTAGCAATTTTTCATAGCCAAACTTAGAGTCTTTACCCTCTAGTTAATCTTCGTTATGTATCGTTCATGTAGCTAAAAGAGATGAGAAAATGAAAGGAAACTTGCACGAGGACGGGTAGAGAAAAAGAGCAGCGGAGACTAGGAAGCAGTATTAAAACAAATTCCTTTGTATTAAACGCAATCTGTGTATAGGTCGTATGAGAAAGAGAGCGCAGAGTAGCGGCTCGTAATTTAAAAACTTAAAAAGTATCGCGAAAGTTTCATCGTGCTTTAACTAGGCGCGATCTCGCTTCCGGATTATACAGCCCATTCAGATCCTTTTAGAGCTTAATTTTTGTTCTCCCGATGCTCCTCGTAAGGACGCAAGTGGTTTCTTCATTAGGATGACTTTTTAATATTTGCCTTCTCTTCTTCTGTAGTCGCGTTATCTACTTAATGATGAAAGCTCGGGCGAATACTTTGGCGAGATTTTATACATAGAGCTGCGAGTCCAGCTTAATGGCCGCAGGAGTTTCGCGCTTACACAACTTTCTTTAATTCGCTTAAGAGCCGCTGTGTTTCGCCCGTTAACGAGTGGCCCCGATTCTCACTCGCTCCCCTGCGGTTTTTCTCGCTTTTGTTGTTCTTTTCTAACGCTGCCACCGCTGCTGCTGCTGCCGCTGCCTCCTCTTATTCTTCTTTTATTTCCTTTTCGCGCGATTTTGCTAATCTGGATTACGCGGAGCCCTTTATGGATCCATTATTCATTTGCGGCGCACAGGCTAAATCTACAATATCGCCTTTAAATGCGCCCGAGTTTATAATCTGTTTCGCACTTCGCCGCTGATTTCTGCGGTTATTGAAAATTTTTATCCGCATGCTTTCGCGCTACTTTTACCAAGCTTTAACTTTCCTAATACAATTCCGGTAAAATATTTCGGCGCACGGGGGAGAATAATATTTAAGCTGGGGATTTAACGGAATTGATTATTAGAAGATTAAATTGGCCTTTTATTCCGTTCAACCGTATATACCTTCCGTTAATTCGTACTTGAATTTTCCTCTATTTGCAGTAAAATTTATTGGCTGATATAAAATTTGTTGAAATCTTTTTGTTTTTTCTAAATCGCAAAAGGCTTTGTTGAAAAAAGAAAGAGAATAAAATTTGTATCGCAAAATAATGTTTGATGATATTAAGTCTAATAAACTGTATGATAAAATCTACGTGGAAGGAAATTGAGAACGCAAAAGTTAAACGAAATTAAATTAAATCAGCTGGAAATGTATTTAGCTGCAGATGCTTTGCAATTTCGCACAAAGTATGAAACTTTCAGTTGCTCTCTTTCACAATTATGCGAACGATTAATATCAAAAGGTGAATCAAGCTATGAATAATGAGTTTTCAATTGAAAAGCTCAAAATTGCACTGTAAAATATCTTGATAGCTTCCCATCGCCGCCAACTGCTCCAGGTGACGGTAGAATTCAGGACATTGCATTTACGCACTTAAGTCTATTTACGGGGCAGAGTTCTGTTTGCGTCTTCAAAAAAGACGACAGCAGAGTCTATACTGTACTCTCTGCTCTTGGCAAAGAGAGCGCCGTCAAACAAGCCTTTTTTGCTAAGAGAGTGGAATCGATAAGAGCTATTTATTTAGGAATGCTTTACCGTCCTTAATTCGAAAGTGATCGGCCGTTAAAAGTTTTGTTGGAAATATTTGCCCAAGCATTACATACATGAAGTTTAGCGAAATAATGTAATATTATTCAACTTCAAAAATAAACTAATTGATTTCCAATACCCCAATATCATCTAAGACATTCGAGCAAATGAAAATAAAAGGCCAATGATCCCCCAACCACTTTCAACCAGTATCTTTATCTGTGTGCGATAATAAATGAAATCGTAAAGCTTTCGAACTCATTAAATCATAACAAAGAACTTCCGCATCGCTTCTCTGACGCACAAGATACCAGCCCCATTACTTCAACAATACAAGAAGCCTATACATCCTTTAGCTCGCGTAGAGCGAGAAAGCAAAAAAGCAATTCGCTCAACGCGTATATTACAACACACGAGGCGAGGGTGGCCTACTGGCAGTTTCGTCTTGGCGATCGCGAGGATCCGCGGAAAGCCGGCAGCCCGTGTCCCGTAATCCTTGTTTTTCCCTCCTGCCATCGTCCTCTGCACTCGCGCCGGCTTGCGCAGAGATCCGCGCTTCCAGAGCTCTACATATACATACAGAGATAGCGCAGAGAAAGGCCAGAAACAGCCGCTGTATCCTCTCGGCGCGGCGCGGGCTGCTATCCGGCTCTGATCTATCGCCAACGCGAAAGCAGAGCGCGCGCATACGTCCGGATTTATGGGGAGCTGTGCTTTACGATCCGCGCGCGTGTAAGGTACAGATTGGGGCCCGGGAGAGTATAGCCCGCGCCTAGCTGCTCATTATTCCGGGGGGAGAGCGAGCGGCGACGTAATGTATGCCGAGCGTCACGCCCGCTGAAGAATATGCCGCGCGGGGCGATGATACGACTTGGCGAGGGTGGCGCGCGCGAGAAGAAGGTAGGGTGCGGGATTTGCCGATTGGCTTGTTTGCCCCGCTGATGGAGTGCGCGCGGAGAGCTGCTTTTGGGAGTGTATCATTGGCACCCTGGGTGCGCTGCCCGGAGCGGCACTCGGGGGATTACAAATGGCCAGGCTGCACGCGTGAGCGAGACCGTGAAATGAGCTTTTATAAGGCCGAAAATGGCCTCGTTAGCGTTTCCGATACAAAACAAACGGGATTCGAGTTTGGAGGAAGAATTTTATGGGGGGGAGTCGGTGGAGAGCTGAACCGCTTTATTCTTGCGTGATTTTTATTAAGTATCCAAGTTAATTGGTTCGAGTTATTTTTATTGCCGTTATTCTAATTCCGAAACATTTGTTCTGTAATTCTAAAAATTGAGATTCTCGTATCGATTTACCTAAGAGCACGATAAATAGCATTGAATTTTAAATTGAAATTAAATTAGAGCAACTTGTGTACGATATTAAATTACTAATACGGCGCACTATTTAAATTCTTTTACAAAATAATGAAATATTTATATATTAATTCATCATTGTTTTATCGAAAAAAATACCGTCTGCTTCGACCTTAAATATTCAATTCATGGAGATGTTCGCTTGAATAACGATAATGTAACTTTTCATAGCTCTATAACACTTTAATGTCCTTATAGAGCATTTTTTATGATGTTCTCTTAAAATCAGCGAAAAGCCTTTTTATAATTCATTAGCCAAACTTATTGCTTTTAGCATTTTACGTTGACGTATTAAATTTAATCAAATTATACTACCTGAAGAAGAAGTTTAATTAGTTAAGCCTGATCGTTGCAATTTCGTTAGCTCTTAATAACTAGTCCCTTTCTACAAGGCCTAGATGACAGAATTATATTAATAATAAGGTGAGCTAGAAAGTTTCGAATTAGGAACTATTTAATTTCCGGATAAGTAGTTCGTGCAGATAACTTTACAGTTGCGTCTTGGAGAAATAAAATCAAATCTTGTTGGTGCACTCATATTGACAGCATCAAACGGGTTCATAAATTAAAGACAATTTAATTAAGTTGAAAGCAAGTCGGTGGAAACATGTAAGCAAAGGCTTCTCGCGCCAGATCTTCTAAGATCTTTGATTCGCAAAAGTAAAATTACGCAAGTTGTCGATAGGAATGCATCGGAGTGGATTTTTTCACGCTTTGATGTATTCCGTCTGTGTCTTTGATACCGGCTCTCCAAGCTTTAAAGAAACAGCTTCGAATTCCCCTTCAATGAGCTCTTGATTTTTCTTTGAGTATTTTAATGATTGCTCTCCCATTATTTCTTTTATTTATAAATATTTTCTCAACCAGTTTATGACAATAATCAATGTATGCAACATCGCTCCGGAAACTAGGTTGAATCTTACATAAGTTATTGTTGGAATATTCTTAAAGGTTGGATTTAGCAATTTTCAGTTAATTGAAAATTTAAATAAAAAACAAAATATTATCATTTTCAGTTACATAAATCTTTGATCCAAAAATTTTTTAATAAAATTCTTTTGTGCAACAAATCTTACTACTATAATATTCTAGCCTATCTGAGTTTTCAACTACTTTACTGAATCTTGATAATCCTCTTAAGCGTCGTTTTTAATCTCTTGCTAATCTTTTTAAATCCATTTTAAGTATACATTTTTTTCTTTTTAATTCTGATTTCTAGAAGTCTACTTTTAAAAAATAAAAACCTTTCTAATTTAAATTTTATTTATTTACAGAGACGGAAATTAAAAGATTTTCAATATAATAATGAAAACAGTTGTTTAAAAAAAAATATTTTTTTCATATTTTGAAAGATGAAATGCTAAATTATTATTTAATTTAAATAAATATTTATTGTACTTCTCTGCCTCGTCCTCTAGATCAAAAATGTAGTATCGCCTTCGCTATGCGTTTTGTCACAGGATTTTAAAGCTAATTCTAAAATTTATTGT
>JAPYZA010008293.1:0-11312 GCA_030522685.1 Eupelmus azureus | reverse complement strand
ATATTAGCTATCAGTGTTCATGCAAGGCAGGTTTAAGTCAGAAATGCAAAAATGTTCTCAATTGCCAAATTTAAAGGTTTCAGCAACATTTAATTTCATCTTTTAAGGTTATAAGAAATTCTTTAAACTGAAATATTGAAAAAAAAAGTAAATAACGAAATAATGAAACATTGTTTAATTGTAATTTATTAATGTTTCTGTTTTTAAGGGATTAATATTATACTTACGCAAGAATTAAAAATACTAAGCAAATGTTGAAAGCAAATCAGCTGATTTCGTTCCGTAGCTTTCGTCAATCGCGAGCACTATTATTCACTTTTTCTCTGCAATGAAATGGATACAAGTACGCAACATTTTTTGTAATTATTGTCAGAAAATTCTTCACCAAAATAGTAACAATTTTGACGGTTTTAATTGTTATTTTTTTTATAAATTAATAAAAACTACATTTTCGCCCATCTCGCCCGTGTTATTTTACTCGGTCAGCCGCCATATTGATGACGTTTCAGCCCTCTGACGTCACGAGTTGTATTCCCAATAGGCCTCATATGTTGGAACTGACATTTAAGGCCTGTAATATTGTGTAGTTTTAAACAATACCTTGCGAGCTCGGTTTTAACTGTTGGGAAATGTAGTTGTTGATGCCAGATCTACATAAAACCTCTGGAATAATTTTTTTTGAATTTATCAGTGTATAACAGCTAAGTACACGGAATGGGCAAGTTACGGCAGAATCACCTATATAAATTATTTTTCAGTTGTCATCTATAGCAAAAAAATATTATAAGTTTTAAATAATGGATCTAGATTCAGAAATTCAGAGATATACCAAGACACGTACACACATTCTAAGTGAGCAAGTAATAATTTCTTTTTTTAAATAAATTAAATAGTCATATTTTTTATAGTAAGTTGTAAAAAGAAAATGGTCTAACTTATATTTTAAATATTCACCAACAATTTCGTTTAAAGTCTTAACTTTTCTGAATTTTTATTCTTAGAAATCAAAATTATATAATAATTTTTAGCTGAAAATTGATGACTGTTTGAAAAAAATTAATTTACGAAAAAAAAAAAAAAAAAAAACAAATAAAAACATAAAATTAACAGTAGGAATAAAGATAAACTTCAAGTATTTCTAGATAGCCAAGTAATTCGAAGAAATTTTACTATACGTTCTAAGTATGCATATGGAATGCAAATAGACAATTTATACTCTTCAAAATGAATGTTTACTTTCTTTGGAAAGTATTGATTCTAATTATTTTCAAAGAAAAGTTCACGAACTCATTACCTTTTGAATTAAGTAAAATATTTCTTAAAAAATTTAAATCTTATCAAATTACAGTGTTTTCCAGTGATGTTCCAAACATCAACGTTTTTCTAAAAAGTGCTACGTTTAAAATGATTTTAAATGAAAATCCAACCGTTATTATTGATTTAGAAAAAATGAAAAGTTCTGGTGATAATCGGTCTTTAAAATTAGAAATTTTGAAGTATCCTAGGTCTACAGTATTATATATTATATTTGAAAATGAAATAAGGGACAAAAATGTATTAAGAATATATAACGTATTGAATTTATTTGTCAAACTTGCACCTTTACCACAGAGACCCAAGTGTGCAATAATATCCTTTAGTAGCAATGACTCGAGCAACGGTACTTTACAAAATATTTTACTAAATGCCTGGTATTTAAAATTTTTAGACTTTACAATTATAAAAATTCTGAATAATAGCCATGTCATTGTTATGAATTATAACCCATTCAAAGATTCATACCATTCAAAAGATTTGAAAACTGTGGATGAGGTCTTTCCAGATAAATTAATAGATATGAATGGATTTTACTTAAACTTATCAGTTTTTACATTACTCCCTTATTTAAAATTGAATAATATTTCATACAATAAAATTCAAGTTGGGGGATCCGATTATACACCTTTTGAAATTTGTTCAAAAAAGTTAAATTTTCAAATAAATACGATTATTGAAAATTCTGGCAGTATCAGGAATTTATTCATTAGTGTGTTTAGAAAATTAAATAATAATGAAATAAATGCAGTTCCATTAGGGCTTTTGGCAATTTCAGATTTGTATGCAAAAAATTTAACTATAAGTAGATTTATTCAAGATGTAAAAACTGTAATGATCGTGCCAATTTTATCTGTTTCCAAAATAAATTTCTCCATAGATGTTTACATGTTTTTATGTACGTTTCTCATAATCATGGTTAGTTTTGTTACCGCAATAAAACTTTTAAAATTTCCCGTACGGCGGTGGAAAATTGTAAATATAATTGGAATACTTCTAACCGTACCTGTATTACATCAACCATTAAAATTTTCTGAAAGAATTATTTTTTTTACCATTGTCATTTTATCAATGAAATATTCTGCCGACATTTTTTCTATTTTAACCAAGATTAAAGCTCTACAAGAAGAAATGCCTTTTGATTCTTTTGATGCTATATTTAAATCTAATTTACCAATATACGCTCGCAAAAATATTCTTTTGGGCGATGATGATATTCTCAAGAAACTCAGAAATATTTCAAAACCAGTGCAAAGTATTATAGAGTGCGTAAACATATTACGGAAAACTAAAAGAGCTATTTGTGTTTCACCATCAAATTATGCAAAGTTTATTATTAATACATATGGCCATATAGATGGAAATCAAATTATGAAAATAGCGAACGTTTATCTTCTTGAAGATTTTACTGTATTTCCGTTCGAAAAAGCATCACCCTATGTTGAAAAAATCGACCAGATTTTGTTAAGAATTGCCGAATCCGGAATGCAAAGGATAGGGATGAAAACAGAAAACAGACAGCATAAAATTGATGATACTTTTAATGATAAAACTTTCACGATTCAACTTATTACTATTGAACTTATTGCTTATTTTATGGCTATAATAACCTTTGTTTTTGAAATTTTATTAAAAAAACAAATATAGATATTAATGGCAAAAAATTATAAAAATTAAAAAATAATTCTAAAAGTAGAAAAATTATTATAAAAGGAAGTAAATAAGAAATGTAAAAATCATTTGTCAACAGCCATTTATTAGGGAACAACAGAAATGACTTTTTGAAAATTAAAATCGATGAAGCACACATATACACACGCATACACACGTACATACAAACATACACACGAACATTTTCTAAAAACAGTAAATTTTGACGCTAAATACTTGAAACAAAAAAAATGTTTACAACAAAAACTAAAATAAAAAAACTAATCGTACCCTAGTCGAGTCCTCCTCGCGCTTAGTGTGATCGGCGATGTAGCGTATGCCCTCGATGGCCTTGTAGAGCTCGGGGCAGTGGTGCCAATGGTTCAGACTATGGCAGAGCGCCTCGACGCTGTCGTCCGTGGGCAGGCCGCGGCTCGGCGGCCTGGCGCTGGTACCACCTGCCGGTGTCGCCGGCGAGCCGTGGATACGGCACTGGCTGCCCAGGTTAACCGCCTCCAGCTCTCTGAGAACAGCGGCGAGCCGAGACCACCAAAAGGGTGGTGGGCCTTTTTTAGTAAGGGCTGGGAAAAGTGGTTTTGATGGGGGGCAGTGGTACATCCCCCGCTCGCGGAGAAGACCGAAGTCTTTGTTACATGACGAGAGGCGTGCAAATTTTAATTTTTTTTTGCGAGCTAAGGAGCGGCTGCTTTGATGTGGGTGCACTTGGAGAAAGACTGGGTGGTTTTTGGGGTTGGAAGATTATTTTCGTTGGGTGAGTACAGTTTGAATGTTTTGATTTTAAATTTAAGGTACCCAAACTGTTTTATTTAATCAAATACTTTGTATGTAGATTGCTGTATTGTGGATTACTGTATGTTTTTAGATTTAATTAAATATTGGAAAAGATTATGAAAGTATACGCAAGCGTCTTAATAAACTCGGACCTTATCTACTTGACGTCTCGCTGCGATCGGTAAATGGAATAATTTTAAAAACATTTGGAATATTATAACCCTACAATGATGTGTTCTGTAATTATATTTAGCTTATTGTGAATTGTTGTTAAAAAGTAAGTGTGGTCCATACTTTCTCCAAGTGCAAAAATCCCTGTTTTAATTTGAGCGAAAATAAAATATTTGTAAAATTCACTCAAATAAAAAATATTTCTTATTACCTACTAGATGCACAAAAACGTACTGTTATTTACCTTTTACATTCAAAACAAAACTTGTTAATATAATTGTGTTTCCAAGCAATCATTACTTTTCAATTCTGTACAAATATCGTTCATAGTTTTTGTTTGAATTCACAAAGAATAATAATAAACAGCTGTATATTTAATATATGACTTTTAATTACTTTTATTAATTTAATTAAATTAAAAGCATGCATTAAAAAACTATTTTCAAAATTGTATATGTTGCATATTGTATTGAATGCAATATACTTCGAAAAATTTTTAATGGAAAGATTTGAAAAAAGTTTTTTAGAGAATTGAATTAAGATTTGGTTTAGTTACTTTGTATATTTTATGTTTAATTATTTTTATTATTATATCATGCTTTTTTGAAGTATTTATTACCTGATGCTTGAAAATTTGAACTAAATATTATCCTTAATTATTACTATATTCAAAGAATATTTATACTATTCTATGACTAGATGGAAGCATATAACTTTTCTCATTAATATAGATTAACTTTTTTTAATATTATCAAACATTATGAGAAAGGTTGTTTTTTAAGCAGTCTATTGCGTAAATGAGAACATTCTTCCTTGTATGATAGCACGATACTTTTTAATCACATAATGCATAAAATGCAGTTATTATAGTCATTTGAAATGCCAGTTTGTTTTAATGTACAAAATATAAAAAATCAGCACAATAAAAGAACAATAAAAATATTTAAATTTGATTGTACAGTTTGTAATAAAAATTTATAGAAGAAATAAAAAGGTAACTTTTTCGTTTTAGTATTTGACAAAATGATACAATAAACGGAATATACAAGTTTTATATGAAAATATGGTAATAGTAAATATTGCAAACTGGCATTTTTCACTTATTTTTAAATTTCGTACACAATTTATGAGCTGATAGACTTAATTAATACTGTATATCTAAAATAACTGTGATTTTTTTGTACACAAAAGTTTAGATAATTCTCTTTCAAATTAAAAAATAAACAATTACTTTAATTATTAAATTAAAAATAATTTTTAAAATCACAGTTTTTTTTCTTTCGCCCATATACTTACCTATAAACACTAGGAATCTTTCCAAACGATAGAAATACAAATTTTTCAAGAATCTCACATACAAGATGTAAGTGTCTTTTCTTTAATAAAATGAAATCTTATATTAAAATAATTTCATCCTATAAAACTTTCTATTTTTTAATAATTTAATAATTTAATATTTAACTTTTGTTAAATTTCATTTACCCGATTGAGCTAAAATAAATCAATTTAAAATTCAAAAAGACACTTATTTGCATCTAGATACCCTAGTAGAATGGATTCCATGTAGTAGCTAGTTAATCCATAATGAAAATGCTACTTCTTGACTTATAAACATTTTTTTAAGTAGGACAATTTCTACTAGGGTACTCACATCACATATTATACAGCAAACCATCACACGAAACAGGTCCACGCAAACGTAACACCATCGCACCATCGTACCACGTGCGTCTTTTATCATATGCACAATCCAAAATACAAAACCAACTGCGACCGCGGCTCAGACAGCGCGCAGCGGCCCACAACGAGTACAACACAACTCAATATCCACGGGCCATCGAAGTAAAACAAAAAAACAAAAGAAAATATATAACAGCTTGTACAAGGTAAAAGGAAATTTGCGGTAATTACATGAACCTGGGATTCAGTTCGTCTCGCGAGTCGAGACTGGGAAATAGCACCGAGGACTCGAGGAGCTCGCTGGCGGATGCCTCGCCGTAGGGATCCCTGAGCTCGAGGCCGTTGCAGGTGCGTACCATCACGCGCTGCGAGCCGCCGTGATGGTGGCCCGCCGGCCCTGAGCCCGAGCCGTGATGCCCCTGATGGACGCCGGTCAAGCTGCGCTTGTCGATCTGGTACTGCGGCCTGGGAACGAAACTAAACCGGTTCATATCGTCGAAGAAATTTATTAGTTTCTCAATTCCGAACTGGTCTCCTTTATTTTTTTTTTTTTTTTGTTTTTTAAAATTTTAAGGGGGAGAGAGAAATAGCGGAGAGCGTATCTGTTTTTGTTTATGCAGAGATTTGTTGGCTGGTTTGGAGATAGATTTGCATTGACTGAGCTTTTTGCTGAGACATAATTGAGGGCGGGGCTCTAAGTTACACAGACTTTGGTTGGTACTCTAAATTCTTTGGAGTCAAGATTTTTGTTTTGAGGTTTGATATTGATTGTGAAAAAAAGAAGATATTTTATATTTGCTATTTGAGATTAATGTTTTTGTCAAGAATGAATACTACATTTTTAATATAGATTAAATTACCGTGTCATTTAAACCGTGAATAATAGTATAATTATACAGTAAAGCAGTAAAGAGATATTTGGTTAGATAATGCAATGAAATTTTATATTTCAAATTATACAGTTAGATATTAACACAATTCAGTTTTAATTTGTACACACGCGGTTGCGAATATTCAATAATTATTTTGATATTTATATTTATTACAGTATCCTGTTAAATTAAAATATTCCCAAACTGATTTTATTAAATTAAATTTGTCTCTTTTAATGTAACTCTTTTTTTTTATTTTTTAAATATAATCACTTTTGCATTTATATCATTTGCAGAATGAACTTTAAAACGTAAAAATAGAAAATTAAAAATAAAAAATTTTTAAATCTTTTTAGAACTGTTATTATTGTATTTACATAGTTTTTTAAATAAACTTTTCATATTTAATGAAGTCAAAGAATGATATTAGCAATCAAGTTCAGTTAATTTAATAAATAATTGGAATAAGATATTATAAAACTTTAATTATTAAGTAGTGCAGACAAAATTTTTAGATTTAATTTTTATAAAGAATAGAAAGTGATATTTATACTTTACTCAACTCTGAAGAATTTAGAGTATATGCAATAGTGAAATTGTTGTGCTAGCAATAAAGGAGGCGCGTACTCTATATAGAAGGAGAAAGTTTCAAACATATGTACTTTTGGAGCGGTTCTGTGATTTGTAAGTTTGGTTGTTTGAGAAAATAATAAATTCTATGACATGATATATATGTTGACAGATTGAAATCAAGGTAAAAATCCATATAACATTGCCTTCTAAAATTTTGAACGCAATACATTTTTTGTGTGGATTTCTTTTACTTTGATTATGCACTGTCTAAATGTTAGTGGATATATATACATATATAATTAAAGAAATGTGAGAATCAATTTTTGCAGTACAAAAAGAGTATAAACATCAATATTATAAAATATGGCAAACAGATTTTCTAGTTTTACATAAATCATCAATTTACAATTTTCCTAACAAAAATCAAGGTCAGAAGCTTTTTTAAAATTTATTTTTAATTTTGAAAACTAGGAGCACTTTTACTTCATGTTAAATGCATAAGAAATCTTAAAGGCTTTGCGGCACGGGCTGGCATTATTCTACGCTCGGATAAAATTTGATGCAGGTGTAAGATCGTAAAAATGAAAAAAGCTGTAAAACGTAAATTCGTCTAACGCGAACATGAAGTACTCAAAGCAGATTAATGTAATTATTTTGCAAGCAATTTTAAATAAATTTAGATAAATGTTTATGCTATATATATTTTTCTATATATAGGTTTCATTCCAGTTCTTTATAAGAAATTAATTTTGCAAAATCGATATAATCACATTACTTTATAATTGATATATTTCTTTTCATTGAATCATATATATTATAAACACATGTTGAAAAAATAAACAGCAATGACCTATAATAATTACTGACTTCTTCATAAAACTAATTTACTCATAAAATAATTTTAAAATTAATAAGCTATTCAGTTTTTCAACAAATAGTTCATTCATTTCATGCAATTCAAATGAAAGTTAAAAATCTTAAATAATAATAATAATAAAGATAATAATAAAAATAATAAAAATAATAACAATAAAAACAATAAAAACATATTTAAATACAATCAATAAATATGTTGTCAGTGATATTGTAAATTTGTTTAATGAAAGGATAAGTCATGCGTTTAATCTGTACAGAAACGGACTTTAAGCTGGTATGAACTACTTTTGTAAATAATACAAAACACAAGGATTCGTCTAAATACATAAGTGAAATCAACAGTAAAAGACAAAAAAACATAGTAAAGTCTGAATACTAACCGGCGCATTACTAACAGCCTGGGCAAGACGTGAATGAAGACTCGGCGAACCCAGGGCTTCATCACGTGCGTCTGCGGCGAACGGAAATGTACATTCAGTACCGCCACTGTCACGCATATGCTGAAATCATAGTCCATGAATTATTGTAGAGAAATTTGGCGTTTAGGTATTTAAAATTAAACGATTAAATATGTTAATAAGAGATTGCCCCTTATGGAAAAGCTCTGCAGAATTTCTGCATAATCTCTGCAGAATTTCTGCATAGTTTCTGCATAATTGCTGCATATTTTCTGCATTATCGCTGCATAGTTTTTTGCATAATTTCTGCAGATTTTTTCATTTTTGAAATAATAATCTTAGACATGCGAATTCAAAAATGACATTCGGACCCCTTAAGGGGGCCCAAACGTCATTTTTGAAATAATAATCATGGGAAAACGATTTCAAAAATGACATTTATGTACTATTTTATGCAAATATTGTTTCCAGAATTGCGGGTAAAATTTTAATCTGATAATAGTTTATGCATAGTTTCTGCAAAACTTATGCAGAAATATTCTGCAGAAATATTCTGCAGAAATATTCTGTTGAATTTATGCAGAAATATTCTGCAGAAACTATGCAAAAACCTATGCAGCAATAATGCAGAAACTATGCAGAAATTCTGCAGAGATTATGCAGAAATACTGCAGAGCTTTTCCATAAGGGGCAATTGTTAAGTTCATGGAAATGCTTTGTTTTTATTGTTGCAAAGTAAGAAAGCGGTTTATGATTGATATGTAGAGATAGATTACCTGAGCGTGTCGAGGATCATTGTGAAGAGGACGAATTTCCCGAGGAGCGGCACCACGAGAGAAGTCGGCGGAATGATCTCAGCCAGCAGCAGGAAGAACACAGTGAGCGACAGCAAAATCGAAATTGACAGACTCACCTGTACACGCAAATAAGTCATTGTTATTAATATTTGTGGTTAGCGTTTTGATGTTGTTTTTCGCCCGAGCGAAGCGAGGGTGAAAAGTCACACGAGGCAAAAATCACCTTACGCACCAGTATCGAACCGTATTTTATACCACGAGAGCCGAAAATCATCTTAAAGTTATGATTTTGAGGTTAGAGTGGTATAAAGGTATTTTTTTTCTCTTTTTTGCCACTTTTGGCCCAGCTTTTTCATCCAATGAGGTATATAGCGGGCACTCTTACCAACTCTGTGTGGGAGTGCTCCTAACCATCATAGCTCTGATGACTTAACGGTATATAAACGTGCACCTGGTATTAACTAGATATTTTTTTTCCGCGACAAGCATCTGACTTGAGGAGTCAACAGTCTAAAGTCGTTTTCACGGTAGCCTCTACTAGGGTAGAGGGAAACCACGACGTGAACATGGAAAACCTCCACCGAGTAAAGTAGTCGGCAGTAGGGTTAAGCTTAAATATTTTTCGTGAAAAATATCCAAGTTATCCCTGTCTCCTGAGAACATCTTTAAAAAAAGCCCTTGTTGATGCGTCCGAGCGGTCACCAATTCAAGTACTTAGCCGCCCCGAACGCTGCTTAACCTGAATGATCGCTCGACCGTGCAACTAAGGACCCCTCCAACGGTGTCTCTCAATGAAAGGAATTTAGATTGCGTTTGAAATAGTATTGCCATTTTAACTGTTACGCTGAGTTGTATTATATTTTTTCTTAATAGTATATTATGCATCTAGAAAGGAAAAGAATTGACCTGAGGCTAAATAGCTTACGTAAATTACCACTTCAGCAGAAAGCGAGGGCGCAAATGCTATTTTTCACCACACTTGGGCAGAAAATACCACTTTCGTGAAAAATTAATACTCACTTGATTAATGAAGATGTATATAATTCGGCCAAACATGATCTTATTTTCGACCATAAAAAGTGGCTATCATTTAATTATATTAAGCATTCTTAGACGTTTTTAGCATCTAAATGCGGTATTCAGTAAAGCTTACCATATCAACGAGCGCTTTTTAACGTTCTCGTTAAAAAACATTAAATTTTAAGCCTTCTCCATTCTCTTTTGATTAAAATCACTAAAGTCATAAATTATAATAAAATAAGAATAAATCTGTGTTGCTCTAATCAATTGAGGCTCCCCAGCCTGTAACTGTTCGAGCGAAAACTGTTCCATTCATTATTTATTTATGAGAAAACTATTGCTCGTACAAAAAAATTAATTTAAAAGGAAAGCTATGTTTTCGTGATCTAAACAACCGAGTATTTTTAAATTACCGTTTTTCTTTTCAGATCTCATGCCGGCGATCGGATAATACTTCTACTGTTTGCGCGAGTGGTCGGCTACAAAGTGATGAGACTCAATTATACGTAAGACGTAAAGAAAAGTAACTTTAAAAGCATATCTTTTATTTCTCAGAATAAGTAACTTTTAAATATCCAAACCGTTCAAGTGATATATGTACAAATAAGCAGTTTTTTTTATTGAGCTCTTTATGAAAATTGTAATTGAATGGATTAAATTTTGAATAGAGCAGATTAATATGCTCATGAAGCAGTTTTTTGGTGGTTGGAGCAGATAAAAAGGTGGCATACAATAAGTGGATCTATCGTTCGTGGTCGATTAATCTAGAACTAGGTTGTTTTCTTCAAATTCATTATTTTGCTAACGTTTCAGGGCGTTTACTTAAAAATATGTGTAACTCAGTACATGGTTTGTTGTACAAGTTTTAATATAAATTAAAACGATATCTAAAACAAATCACCAAGAGTCAACACTTTCCTCCTGAGAAATTGCATACTTTGAAATTCAAATCAAAACTTTAACAAACCATGTAATAAGTTAGATATATTTTTAGATTATGTCTCGATAAGGGAGCCAAGCAAACGCCCCGAAACGTTGGCAAAATAATAAATTTTAAGAAAACAACCTAGTTCGCTGAAGATCATTTTTTCAACTTCATCTAAGAAGATTGCGTATTTAATAATTCATGGAGATTAAAGTCAGATAAATTATAATTATTTATAATTCCC
>JAPYZA010008292.1:0-11410 GCA_030522685.1 Eupelmus azureus | reverse complement strand
TACAATCTATTAAGATGATATTAAAATTTAATTTTGAGTTAGTCCCGTTAATTTTTTGCTGAATTAATGTAAATTGTTTTAAAAAATCCTAAATCAGTACATAAGCTTTATAAACCATTTTCTTCCTTATCTTGTTTCACCTTGCAATATGCTCTGTGATAAATCAAAAACAAATACACACAATCTCTAGCCATATTTTCCACGGAACTTCATCTGTTTGTCGAATACATTTGCGTTACCATTGACAACGGCGCGTCTAGTAAGACTCGATACCAAAGAATCGCATTAGCATTCTCGGCTTAGAGACATCGATGAGATCCGTAAGGCAATTTTAGCCTCATTTATCGCGTTCTATCTTGGTTAAAAAAAGTCAATAATCCGTTAAATCAGTGTTGCATTCAAGGGCAAGTTGTATATTCGTCATCGGTCCTTGTGGTGACTCAAAATTCATAACAATATGACAGGCGCTGTCTTTTTATAGACCTCATTTCTTTTGTATTTTTATAATTTTTTATAAATTTCATTTTTATCAATCTAATTAAGTTTGGACTATGAAGTTTCACAATAACTATTTCATTTATTATATACACAAAAATTTTTAAAACTTGTGTTTTTTTATTATTTTATCTGATTCAAATACTCTAAATGTTCTACTTCAAACGAGTAGTTTCAAAATCAATCACCCTATAAATTTTCCATTTAAAACACCATCGCCACCACTATAACTCAAGAACAACGCACATTTTCGCCATACATCTCAGCGTTCTTTCTCGCGCGAGTTCACAGATCTTCCACGCCATTGACCGCCTCTCCAGCCGAATCCAGTCACAGTCCAGCGACTTGCGAAAAGCCCTCGCAGCTCGTCGCCACTCATTGTTCCGCCAAGAACACTTTGACCCAACCCAGCTTAAAGCTAACGCCTCCAAGAGACAAACTCCATTGCGTTTCGTTATTACTCGCAGGTGTAGCAGGAAGTCGATAACCTAGGGCTGGCCGAGGAGAAGCATTCGCTTGAGCCTCGCCTCTTTCGTCTTGGGATCAGGCGCGCGCGAGTGCAAATTTTTCGCAAGCGCCCTAATGATGTTGTCGGCTTGTTTAAGGTCTAGGCGGAGGAAGTGTGGCTGTGGTGAAAGTGAAGCGCCGTGGTTGTGTGTCAAAGAGTGATAGCTTGATGGCGGACATGGGTTTTAATGATGGCAGCGCGAGTGATTGATGTGCGGGTAGGGGAATCCTGATTTTTAGAGGTGACGGACGGACCTGAAGAATTTTTAGTTCAAGAGCAGAGATTGTTGTGACTACTTTTTTATTGTTTATATTAAATTGTGCACGAAATTTATTTTTATAAACGTTTACTTTTGTTCATATAACAAAAATGGTTGACCGGTGGGTAAAATAAAAATAAATGAGAATTATAGTTAGAAGTTAAATGTATTAAATTAAAAATGGATTTCAAATTTTTCTTTGATAAAATCTATTATTTGTAAAAATTATACACTTTTTATATCGAATTGTTTATTTCAAAAAATTCCCTTTTTTATACCGCATTCAGACAAAAGTTAATGAATGAAAGAAAATTAAAAAAGAAATTTCTTATTGTGTTAATACGGTGATTGCTTGTATAATTATTAAATAATTAATACTTTGCACTATGGGGAGAATATTATTTTTAAATTATCAGACTCGTGAACCCTATTATTAGAATATTCAATTTTACCTATGGTACATCTTTCCCAAGACGGGCTAAGCTCGCCCCGAGCTGTATTTCAATTTTTCTCGTCATAGAACAACGAATACACTGATGATGACTTCCATAGTAATTTCTCCATCAAGTTTGGTTTTAGATTATGAAGAAACTCTTTATTTACGTCGTTTTAGATTCAACTTATTTTTTATTAAAATATTATATAAAAATAAGTTTGTGCAATTTAACGTATCCAAGAATTTTATTATAAAGTTATTCATTAATAATTTCAAATAATTTACAAATAAATATTTTTTACTTAAATTATTTTCTGCGTATTAAGTAATGTTATACAAAATTTTGCAGTTTCAAATAATTGTTCAAACTTTTTTTTGAAAGCAAGTTATCAGTCTACCAAAAGAAGGGTAAGCCACAAATTTTGGGAGCAGAATATATGAGTGCATGTACAATAAATCCTGTGCATTTCTTGTTCTTTTCGTCTTTCTTCTTTCGCACTGGCGATTTGTGTCACTGAAAGAGGGCGCAAAGAGTAAAGTCTTAAAGGCCGCTTTATATTTAACCTCGGCGAATACGCCTAAAGCCAAATTTAAGTGAGCGTTTGATGATGTTTTCAAAGACAAAGGACTGTGATCGTTTAAATAGAAAATTTAAGATTTATTTTAATCTCTGTAATCATTTATTGCAATTAATTAGTATTAAATTAGCTGTTACAAATTTTTAGTTCGATATAAATGATACAATAAAATTAATGGCAAGTAGATTATTAAGAGTATTTCTACAAATATAAACTAGTTGTAGCTACGAATAAGTTACGCTCTCAATATTTATACGATTCTGATTATACTTATTTGTGTTCTCACCTACTTACGATTTGCTACAACTAACTGAAGATTTCTAGATTTTTAATTTAGATTATTAATTTATACCTGGAAATGATACAGAGATTGAAAAAATTATAAGATTACAAAAATTACGAATGAGAATTGTGACAGTAAGAGTTTCAGAATTAGAAATCACAGTGAATATTAGGTGCAGCTACAAATATTTTTATTCCAGTTAAAACACCTCTATTATTTTTGTAATACATAGTTTTCATGAAAACGCTGTACAACTAACCTAGATTCCAATACTACCTAGTTTGTATCTCTAAAAAAGCTTTAAAACTTAAAATTCCATATTCAATCAATTAACTCTTCTTACAACACTAATTAATTTCAAGCCACATCAATCCATAAACACCAAAAGACTCAACAGTCCGAATTAGTCAACAAAAAGCAAGCCTTACAAAAAAAAATCCTCTCTCAATGATCAATACGCCCCCACCTCTCAGTCCGCGATGCAAAAAAAGAACGTGACTCTCCGAGTTCGGAATTCGGCCTATCGCGTGTCCGCCTCGCCTGGTCGCGTGTGCAGCGCGTGTATGCAAATCCAGCCGCGGCTCAGGCGCGCCAGAATTTCGCGAGCGCAGGAGTATATAAAGCTGGAGGTGCAGCGAAGCGTATAATCTCGCGCCAAGTTCGCGCTCGTCTTCCTATTGTGTCTATGGGCAGCGTGACTCCGTGAGAAGATTTTACCCCGCGGACTGAGTCGTAGTTGCCGATTTTTTTTTTATTGCTTCTTTCGTGGGAGTTGGAGGAATGCTGGGCTTTAGTGAGAGTTGCTATTGTGGCCGAGAGGTGCGTTTATTAAGGCGAAATGATAGGGAAGATGGTATCGATTGGATGATTAAGCGAGTGAATTCAGTCTTTTGAGATTTTTTTAGGACTTTTTTAAAGTTTTGAAATTTATTAAATGATTTGGATAAATATTAGAATGCTATTACTATAATTTGGAAAAAAGTGAATAATCTTAACCTAGTAAGGAGTAAAGAAGAAACAATGTTTGCAGTATTTAAAATTATCGTGCCGTGCTAACAGGAAAAGTACTTACCTGAAAACACACAATGAGAAATACCAATTTACTTTTAACATTCAGTCGTTTGACAAAGAAGAATGTACTTGTATAGTATAATTAAATTACATAAGCTCATAATGTCTGCATGTTCTATTTTTAGTTGCCATAGTAAGCCGAATGTAAACACGTTAAGTAGTATAAACCATTTTAATTGGAGATGATTTTGTTAAATAAACGGAATTCCAGCGGTTTAAACTATATTTTCAAGTTTTATTGATTATTTTAAAAATAAAAAAATAAGTATTGTTTATTTTAAAAGTAAAAAAACGTAAGTATAAGTAATCGAAAAAGTGAGTAGGCAGAAATTAAAGTTCAGAAAATTAAAATATTTTTGTTATATAGAAATTTTTTTTGTTTTGTTTAAGATGACTAAAATATAAGTAATTAGTTTGTATATCTAATATATTTTAATTTTAATGTATAAAAATATATTTACATCAAACAATAAAATTATTATTGTACCACTTCAACTTTATATGTTTTAACAAGATATTTGTAAAAAAGGCATAAAGTTATATTTGTTTTTAACTGCAATAAAATCTTGGTTGTAAAACATTAAACGGTGATTAAATGTTTTTTCTTCGTTTACGTCATAGTGTACTTTTTTGTCAATGATTTGCATAAATGTTAACTTTCTAGCAACTCGAGTTTAATTTCGCTTCTATAAAAAAATTCTATTAATGTTACTGATTATCAGTAAACGTAAATATTATAATTAAAAAATTCAGTTACATTATTAATAAATATTTTACATATTTTGTATATTTCAGTCATCTATACTATGAAAAAACCTTCTCTTTCAGCCTCGAAAAAAATTAATACCGCACCAAAAGTTATAAATTAAAAATACAGCTAAAGCCAACCTAACCTCAAAACCGGTTTTAAACATCACGTAAAATTGCAAAATTCCACTTGGAAGTAGAGCGCGCGGAAACTTAATTAACGAGAGCGCAGTTACGCCTCTGATCAACGCGTGCACATAGCCTCGAAATCCTTGAAAAGCTCCAGGCAAAGAATTTCCGCAAACCTCCTTCGAACCTAACCTCAATTAAAGCCTCTGACCCTCACCCTATAAATCGCGCGCTTAATTCCACGACGTATCGGGCTCGATATCA
Source organism: Eupelmus azureus (assembly GCA_030522685.1). Taxonomy (NCBI): domain Eukaryota; kingdom Metazoa; phylum Arthropoda; class Insecta; order Hymenoptera; family Eupelmidae; genus Eupelmus; species Eupelmus azureus. The sequence continues at coordinate 6,640 of JAPYZA010008292.1, read as the reverse complement.
CCGCGCCTTGGATTTCGCTTGTAAACCAACAGCGAGTTTTGACGCCAGATCGTAGCGGCTGGTTAGACGGTGTTATATACGCGTATAGTTCGAGATCGCAAAGATAGGCGCGTACATATGCATATAACGCATTTCAGAAAGAGAAATCCGGAGAGGCGCGGTGATAGTTGCGGGATTGAGAGGCTTTGTCTGTGTATGCGGATAATTGGATCGTTAAATAAATTCTCTTCTGGTACATGTTGGAGATTCTTGGCGTTGAGTGTAGCTAGACGAAAGATTGGGAGTGTACGGTGCGTCTTAATGGCGTTTTGAGGAATTGATAGGAAAAGGTGGGTAATTGGGAGGTGTTTTAATAAGTTTGAATTTTAGTTGAATCGCGATGAGATGATGCTGCGCTGATAACGTTGATCAAAATAATTTTTGTATTGACAGATTAGAAAGTTTTGTGATAAATTATTACTGTGGCATTAGAGGCACCGTTGGAGGGATCCTTCGATACGCAGCAGTGCGATCAGTCAAATTAAGCAGTGTTGAGCGTAGTTGTAATTTATATGGGTGACCGTACGGTTGCACCAACAACAATTTTTTAACGCCGTTTTTATACTTACTGGAAGGGAAACCTGGATACGTTTTACAAAATTTGTCCACATGTAAAAACTGTAGAATTAATTTCAACAACTTTATCTTTTTGGGTGTAAGTCAAATTTCTCAAGACAAGTACGGTAGGAATATCCTAAAAAAATCAGCAAGGCTGTACGAATGAAAGTAGTGAATAAAAAAAAGTAATACAGTATGATTTTTAAACAAGTTGGTAAACAAATTTTCTCTTTTTGATCGGCATTATTTTGAATATTGACACATTCACTATTTTTTAATTTAGCTTTTTTCTGTGTAACGTTTCTTCTAATTTGATTAATCTTCTAATCTCCATGCCAAAGAAAGTGCTTTTAGCCGTAGTATAATTACTCTCTTATTAATTATACCTACAAATCATCCATCTAAAAGAAATGGTAGTTCAATTACATAAAAAATCTCAACATAATTACAAGACCCATCTTTTTTTTTTACCAAAAATAAGATGCGATGCGCATAATAAAACAACCGTTATCCACACAAAAATCATTTCAATGCGCCCGGTATCCAAAGGAAAAACAAACACGTCGTTTTTTATTATACCCTCAGGTATCATACCTTGAACAGAAAAAAAACAGAACTTTTTACTCGCCTCACCGAAGAAAACTCATCGCCGGACAATCATTTTTCTCCTTCACACTCTCGTGCTGCAACGTCAATAAAAAAAGACAAGCAGAGGGCCGATCTCGCTCTCCCTTCCTTTTTTGCGCTCGCGCATAACGGTAAATGCGTTTTTTCTTGCGACCAAATGTAATCTGTCGAATCTCATGCAGCGTCCGTTTATGGCAGCTAATACAACCGGCTGACGAGCGCATCGAGCTCGGAGATAATGCGAAACGATGGAGTGAGCGCACGTGGCCGCGACTCTGATCATCTGGTTGCTGGCCGTAGGGTTATAGTTGCTCTTGTTATCGATATGTATAAAAAATGAGATTTTTCTGTGAATTTTAATTCGGTGTATGCAATTATTGTTAGGTTGGTTGATTTGTTATTGACGTACAGAATCTATATTTAAAAAATCACTATAAAATAATGTTTATTAGTGTATAATTATTCGAAGTAGTAGGAAATTAAAAATATTATTTCATTAATGAAAAAAGTTTATTAACATTAATGTAAAAGTATATATAAAAGCTTGATCGAAATAAGTAAAGTAATTAAATGTCACATACACATTCACCAGTATTTCTATTCAATAAAATTCATATTTTTCTGTATCAAATTTCAATCGTTTGTATCAATAAAATTTCATATAGAAAATTATATAATTTGAAATACTTTATACTTTAACTTTGCATACAAAATGCATTAAATTTAAACATTTTTTTATAGTGAATATATAAAGTTTTGCTACATGAAAACTATTACACATAACAAGTAATTACATCAAAATTCCTATAAATTTACATATTTTCATAGAAAGTAACATACCGATTTCCCTCAATACAAAATTGCAACATATAAAGTTTCTACAAAATAATTAGCAATATGACTCTTACTCGCTATCGCATTTTTATTCCAAAGCCACCCAACCGAACAATACCTCCGAAAATTCTAAGCGCGCCATTAGGAGTCCGTTATCGCCTCCTCGAAAAAGTCCACTCCTCTATCCGGCAGCGACGCTCGCCGAGTGGCAAAAAGCTTCACTTTCACGAACCAGCCTTGACAGACATTCCCCGTCTCGCTCCTGGCTTCAAAAAAATCACTGTGCATCTTGCGCCGGTGGCAATTTTACACACGGCTCAGCATACCGTTACTCGTAATTGTTGCGAGGCGACGCGCGATTTTTCGCGTACCAGGTTGCTTGATTGCAGAGTGCACGCTTGCCGTGTGTGTGTATTTCTTCGATGTAGTTTCTGGATTTCTTCGAGTGGTAAGTCGTTATTTCGTAATGAAGTGCGCCTTGTTATCGTACTTGACGCGCTGAGTACATGGTTAATAGAGCAAATCATTTAATTAAGGTTTAATTGAAATGTTGCAGTTGGCAGTAGCGCGAAGATGCTTCTGCCTTTCGTTTGACAATTAAAGAGCGTGTGATTATTATAATTAAAAAAATATTAATGTTATATGCAAGAAGCAAGTACAAGTGAATCGAATTAGCTTTTAGATTGTTTTGAATGAGAAGCATAAGTAGATTGTAATAATTAATCTTGTTACAAGTTTATTTTGTGGAGCTAAGGTCAGATTTTTTCTAATTTGTAAAATGTTAAATCCAAGAGACAAATGATTTTCTTATTTGCCAAAATGCAACGTCACGCTATTTGAAAATACGCAATTTGGACTCTTGACAAAATTGAATTTCTCGGTTTTAACTTACGATTTCACTCAAAAGCTATCGAAGCTAAAATAATTTAAGGCTTCAGTAACTTTAGAAATTTTATGGATTTTCGCGTTATATAAAGATAATGACTAATTTTGCATTCTTTGCATGAATAACTTGAATTGATTTATTTAAATGAAACATGAATGTAATACAATCAATATTACTCATTTTCTCATTTTGAGTATCGAAGGATTAAACATCTGGATATCAAAATTTTAATTACCGATAATTGTAAGATGAGAAATGCTTTCTTACATAAATAGTGAAATCGTATTGAAATTTATGTCGAGGCGAGGCCTTTTAATGCTGGATAAGGAGAACAAATTTTATTTATGGTTCATAAAAGTGATGTCAAAATAATGATTTAATGATTGAAACTATACCACCAAATGTAATCTGCGTAACTTTCTAACCGTTATTTTAATAACAAAAAGAGCTCTGCGGAATGTTTCTACCGGTGTAATGATCTTTTACGATGTCGGACGAAATACTTGCTCTTTACTTCTACATCTCAAATTTGCTCAATGTCTCGCGCGTTAAAAATTTGCTAAGGAGATTTTTACTTCTTACAATAATTTAGAATAATGTTTATTACAAATGTTAAGGATAATTTTGAAAAATGTAATATTGTTCATAATAAAATCTTTGTTATATACTTATTGAAGTCGATTAAAAGTCGATTTTGTTTTGATATTAATTCTGTCGATGTATCTCTCCATGCCACTATAATAATCTAAAAGATACTAACCGTAAAAAATTCTTCATTCTCAATAATCAATTCCTAATTTGCCAAATACTATTTTCCACTCTCTCCCACTCCATAACAACCACCAATCACCACACCCCATCCCCAAACTTAAACACTAATCCATCATAATCTGACCACCGAATTCCGCTTTCAACGCACACCTCCACCTCAACCCCCATGAGCCCACTTCGAATCCCCTAACCCCAACTCACCTCAGAACGATCTTTCCTCCTCACCTGTGCTCCCCCCTCCCTCGTTATCGGCCACTCGATCGTCGCGAGAGCAGCACGTGAACCGTTACCGCAGGCGAGAATGACGAGCGGCGCGTACGTTGCCCTCCCCGGCTTGCGCGCGTAATAATGAATTCGCCGGGTGTGAGTGTGCGTATGAGCAGCCGCGCGGTCAGGTGTGATTTTAATTTAATGGCTCGCGCCTAACAGTTTTTATACGTGCCCTATTGCCGCGCGCGGCGCCTGCCATATGCGACTTGACTCTGGTGCTTCGTTTCGCGTTTGATTCGTGATTTATGCTGATGCGGAATGTAGACGGAGTGGTGAGATACAGCGAATTAATTGCTGGTCGTTGAGCTTGTGTGGTGTTGGGTAGTGGTAGGAATTGTGGTTAGTATGGTGTCGACAGATGTAATTAGGAAAATTTGCGATTGAATAGTGTAGGAAATATGTTAGTGTTTATTGTTTTAGTAGCCTGGAATTTTGTAGTCTAGTTGTATACACGATTGTTAAAACTTATATCTCTATATAGATATAGCGGCGAAGTGGTTAAGGCTAATGCGAGGAACCGAAAAAAGTGCCTCGAACCGGTCGATGAAATAGTTTGAGAGAATTTGACTAAATTGTAACGGGTAAAACTACTCAAGTCATTATGTCATTAAAGCGGCGTGCAAGTCACATTTTATTCCTTTCTTTTTTATAAACTCACTTTCAAAAATTTCCACTACGTGTTAAAAAAATATATACTCTACTTACATAAAATGTTCAGTTGCGTTCTTATTCTTAATGCATTGACGTAAATTGTGATGATTAAATAATTTTAATTTATAAAATAATATTGTTAAATTTCAAAATCCTCTACATATAAATAAAACAACTATACTATTACTTAATAATAAATGAAGTACTTCTTTGCATTTGTCCTTACAAGGGTTCGATTTTCGCACGAGCTTTGATCCATATCTGTGCAATTCGCGTAAACCAACGCGCCACGATAACCTCGCAAAAGCCAGGAAAATTGTTCCCCGAAGCAATAATTTCAACATTCACTTTTCTGAAGAAATGTCGACGCGCCTTCATGACGTGTATACCCGTACTTCTTTAACTTTTTTGTAATTTACAAATAACAAATTCATTAAACAGAGAAAAAAATATTTTAAATTTCATTATTTCATAAATTATTTAATGAATTCAAAATATCCGAAATTGAAATACTTTGTAAAAGCACAAAAGATTGTTTTATTTTATTATAGGTATAAGAATTGAACAAAATGAATTAAAAAATGTATAGGTGACCTCCGTATATTTGTAAAAGAATGCAAAAAGTATAATAAAAAGTTAGAATTCATTTAGAAAAATGCTCTTTTACTCATTATTAATTGCATTTAATTACAAAATTTACAATAATTAATTTTTTGTTTCTTTTTTGTTTTAGGTGAGTACTTTTCAATGTTTGCGCATTACCAACCGATATTTACATAAAATGTAAGTATTTATTAATTTAAAATTTCAATGTTTAAAAATAAAAAAGTTGACCTAAATTTGTGTAAAAAATGAAGTATTTTTAATCAATAATATTGACTGATAAAAATTGCATATTGATTAAAGGGCTACTGTAAGGAAATTATATTTCTAGTTTGCATATTAAAGTATTGCATAAATTTTTGTTTGTTGAATTTTTCTTTACTTAAATTTACTTAAATATCAGAAAAATCGCCGGACACGTCGGCTCGTATCCTTCAGTCTAATTTTTTCGGTCCTCGAGAACAAGACTTTTCTTTTGTGTCTCTAGCTATATGACTCCGAGTGTAACGAAGGCAAAGGTGATGAAACGTCTGGGGGCTTTCTTGTGCCGCGCACTGCAGAGCTTTTTGTTTGAATTTTACAGTTCAGTGGTCTTTAAAAAAGTCAAACTAGTGCTGCGTAATCTCGATCAATTTACTGGACGATAAACATGCTCGTTCGCCTTGGAAAATGATGCTCGGAAAGAATGTTTTGTGTAATTTACGTATATTACGCAATTAAGGTGGGGATTATTGAACTGAGTAAATATTTTCGCTCTTAACTTGTGCTTTCAATTTGGAAACAAATTTGTAAGTTATGAAAAATTACGTCATTTTGCGTTTTAATTTATAAATTTCTTATAAGTAGAAGATTTGAATGCATCTAGAGCTTTAAGACTTAACGGTTTATTTGCAAAACGGGTTCAGAATTACGTGGGTGACATAGAAATTATTCTTCAAACTGTTCATTGTTGCCTTATTCAGTCAAGCAATTAAATTTGAATATTTAATAAAAACTAGATTGCAAGATTTAATAATAATAACTTTATTATTGATTCATTTATAAAAAAAATACCAATGTAAATTTTGTTTCAAGGATTGAAATTTGTTTTTAGCGACACTAGAAAGTTTTCTTCTTTAAAAAAATAAAAGTAAATTTAAGTCCATATATGGTATACCTATTGAATTGAGAATTCAGTTTGCTATATAATATTAATGTCTGTTTCTTAACTGCTTGAAAAATCGTAAATTAATAGTGATCATTAAATCCGTGCCATAAACCTTCTTTTCTTAACTGTTTTTTGTTACTCTCCTTTTGTGTAAATACATTCATCGATTAAAATTCTGAATTTCAAAACGCATTATTTAAAAACATTAAAACGGAAAACCGTATTTTAGTATCTCTCGAAATACCTATTGATTT
>JAPYZA010008290.1:9492-21818 GCA_030522685.1 Eupelmus azureus | reverse complement strand
AAGCGGTTGGGTAACCGAACTAATCGGGGTTACCCAAGTTTTGATCCCCATTTTACAACCCAGGACCGTTCTTCTATACAAGTCTATATTCGTTGTTTTTACTTACTTGCGCCCGCCCGTCGGCCGAAACCCGTTCTCTCACTCCTAGACAATTTCAGGCTCGCCGAAGACGATGTTCTTCCTGCTGCAGTTCTTTCTCTACCAAGGCCGGCCTTCCAAACGTCGCTGACCGTTGGCTAGTATCGGCATCTCCTTGAATCTCGCTTTCTCAACCTATCTCTCTTCTCGTGGATGTTGGATGCTGCTGCTGCGGCTTCTCGCTCGGCAACTGCTGGCGATGATGCTGCTGTTGCTCCTCCTCTATTCACGATCACGAAAAAGTCCAACAAAGAAAACTCTCCCTCGCGTTCTCTACAAAAACCCTCCTGCTCGCTCAGCGTCGCGACCTCGACTCACGCAATAAGCGATTTCTTCCCGCTTTCCCGCTCAGTCTCTCTACGACGTCCGCGCTTTCTGCTTGAGAACAGTCTATCTGGAGTGTATTTGCGCCACGGACTGCTCTCAAGCCTAACTTACTCTCTCCGCAAACCGCCAAACTACCTCAAACACATTCCCTCGTGATAAATCATTCCTACGCAGTTATTTACACTCAATTTCCCTACAATAACCTAAAAAATCCTAAAACGCGAGTTCATCAACCGCTCGCTCTTCTCGCATGTTCTCTCCGACACGCAGACTTGCTGATATACCTCTCGCTTCCTCACATAACTAAATAAATTTAATTATTACTCAATCACACGGCCCAGACATGGATCTCCCTCTCTCTCCTTACTTAATTTACTTATAATTATTAAATAGCATTTAATAACCTTGTGACGCAATTCGCGTCACAGGCTGTAAGGGTTTGTTTGAGAGGGGTTGATACTCCGGCTCGGAGATAGGTAGTTTTGGATTATTTTTGACTGTTCGTTTTGTTTTTGTATATGCTAAACTTAAAAATTTTAAATATTTTTGAAAATTGTTGAATTATTGATTACTTTATGTGCAGGTGAAATTAGCGCTGTGCATGCTGCTGGTCGTGGTTTACTTTAGCGAAAAAGCAGACTGCGCGAGCCGACACGTTATCGCCAAGAGAAATTACAGCGACCAAAGCGTTAAAGGCTATTTAGCTGAGGTGAGATTTTTTTATTTATTTCTTTCTGCTTATCTGTAATAGAATTTTAATGGAGGCTCTCATTAGTTTTTAAGTATAATCTAGTAAGCGTAAAAAATAATTTTCAGATATAATAACAGGAAATGTATAATTGTTTGTAGGAAGTTGCACTTTTTCTGCAACAAAATTATTCTTAAAATAGTGTACAGAAATTCCATTTTTAATTGCAGCCAACCAAATCAAGAACAAATAAACATTTTCAATTGTTCTCAATATTGAAAAAACTTGAGATTCCATTAAAATTCGAGCCTACAACCTTCCCACTAATTAAAATTATTCAACAATCGCATCGCACCGCGCACATCCGTCAACCTATAAAAAAAACTCGCATTCCGAAAAACCAACCATAAATCTCTCACACCAACGCCAAAACACAAAAAAAAGAATATCAAAACGCCTCACCCACGCACCAACTAAATTTCAGAGAACCTGCTGGTGGAACGAGGTGTGCAAAGAGGAGTTCCACAGTAAATTCCGCTGCCGCTGCCCACGATGGTCATATTGCCGGGCGCCTGGACGCTACTACGACGCCCACTGCAGCATCACGCGCACCGGCTACATCTGGACCCAGCCCGAGACCTCCATTGCCTTGGATCCCGTTGACAAATAAGATCTTTACTAGCCAAACGGATACGGATTAGACAGGTTGGACTGTTCATTCTGGAGCTGATGATGCGCGACGCTTTTCGAATCGGTTATACTCGTATACTTGATTTTTTAAGTTGTTTTCACTATTGATATTTAGCGTGAAAATTATTTTGGGTGTGATGATTTTGATAGATGTGTACTGCAGAAATATGTTTGGTTCTACTTTTTTTTATACGTGTTTTGCTGCGCTTGGTCTGTTCTACCTGCGTAAATAATTTGCGATAAAAATGAAGCACTGTTTTTTTATTTTATTTAAATTGTTGTTTAAATAATGTTATACTAAAACGCAGTAATATTGTACATAATATGTAAAATATCCTATATTTTAAAATCTTGTGTAAATTAAATAATATCGTATATTTTGAAATCTGGTGTAAATTAAAGAAATTGTACAGTGATTCTAGCGTATAAAGTAAATGTTAACGATTTCGACTGCATACTCTCAGCTCTGGTTCAAACAGACTAACCCGAAAAAAAAATGCCGACAAACAAGGTTGTTCATGTAAAATAATATTGTTGCTCTATTTGCTATTATGAATTCGATATATAAAACGTTATGCCTTTAAAGATTTGTGATTTAATTTTAAAAGATTTAAAAGTAGACTAGGGCGTTGATCGATTTTACAACTATATATATATAGCCTATATAGCATCGATATAAGGTTAATGCTCGACAGAATATCTTTACCGCTGAGCGAGCCACAAATCGTTTTTTAATCGCATGGCGCACCGCGTGATAAAAATAAATGACTATGCCTTCTTCCTTAAATCTAGCTGCCATTGTAACCAGTCGTAGATTACTGAAGAATTGTTATGGTTCTTATTTTCACGTTAACTTTTTCCAACTTTTTGTTACTCCGCATTAACACGAAAATTTTGTGATTTATTGGTAACCGTAGTTTTATGAAATCGACAATATGACGATGACTTTCCTTAGTTTAGTGTTATACGAAGTTCGAGAAAACTTTTTACAACGATTCGTGATATGAAACGATATATCTTCCGAACTGGACGGAAAATTATCTTAAGATCTAAGATGCATTCCGTAGGTAATTACTAATTAAAATTTTTGCTCCTTTGTGCAATTGTTGACAGTAATTTTTCTTCCGAGAAAAAATTATTTCTTCCAATTTTCACATTTTGATGATTAGTTATACATATTGTTTATATTTCTCAGTAATATATTCACCTTAAAGTGATACATATTTATTGAAATTTTATTTCAAAATGTGCTTAAAATTTACTTTTTACAATATATTGTTGATTGCAAGCTTTTTAAATTTATTGTAAAATTAGAAATATTTGTTTTGTTAGCACAATATTATGATAACTGAAAATTAATACTTGAATTGCAGTAATATACTTCAAAAAATTTGGACCATTCTCTAAGTTCGATTTAATAAACAAATTGTCTTTCATAAGTCAAGAAAATATTACAAGTATAATATTATCATCAAAAATTATTACATTTACAAAAAAGATGTTTTTAAGAATTATAACTTAAATATTATAAGCACCTTTCTAAAGACTTAAAAATTTTATTAAATAATGTATACTTATTAAGAATAAAAGATTTATGTTGTAAATTACTTAAATTAATTCTATTTATTACAATATAATCACACATTCAAGACAATATTATAATTACAAGTGTTCTATCACATAGCGTTAGTTCTGCATTGTTATAATATTGTAATATAATAATAAAATATTAAATAAAATGCAAATAATTGATGAATAAAAGTTATTTTTCAATCCTTCAACAAAAACCTACATTCAATAAATGACATTATTCACTTATACATTAGTACTACAAAGTACTGCAGTGATTGCAGTAAACCAGATATAACGGAAAATAAAGTAGTTTACGTCAAATGTCTGTCTCTAGCCGGTACTACTTACTTATATTTTATGAACGCTGTAAATATCTGAGCATTAAAAAGTAACTGTGATATTTAAATACTTTGTTTTCTTTTTAGAAACATATGATTATTCTAATAATTTTTCTAAACATAATAATTATAGTAATTTTGCACGTAATACTTTTATTGAAAGTACAATACGTGCAAAAGCTACGCATTACTTTATTTTTATTTTTGTATTTAAAAACGTATCTATAATATTGTATAATCAGTAAATATACGTCGTTTTACCGTGGTAACAGTCAGATCTGACCCGACGTACCTAATTTATAGCCACGTGTGTTATTCTTCAATAAATACATCAGTACTCTAACTTATTTTCTATGACAATGATAAAACTTCCATTGAATAACTTCTAAAAAACAATTTTATTTTACAATTGATATCAGACTGCTCAATTTTTAGTTATAAAGATGTAATACATAAAAAACGTTTCCTGCAAAAAAAAAAAAATACGAAAAATCAATCATTTTAGAAACTCAACAAAACCGCGACGCATAACAGAGCGACTCTCGTATTTTCTCTCTTCCTCAACAAGAGCCCAAATTCCAGAGCACACTTACAAAAAGCCTCGCGCGCTTAGCCTAAATATACTCTCAATTTTTATCTTATCAGCTAGCGCCTTGCTTTTGTAACGGACGAATGCGCAACAGGGACGAGCTCAAAGCCGCCTCTTACACTTACATACCTATATATACATCCAAGCCACGTCGTCCGTATTGTCTCCACGCGCAAACTTTACCTCAGGGCGCGCTGCACAATTGAGCAAAGTGTCGCTCTCGCGCGCTGTCTCAAATATTCTAAAACATTGTAAAACGCGCGTATTCCATTTTCCTCGAAATCATCAAGCTGCGTAATAATAAGAATCATCCGACTTAATAATACCCCCACCCAAAGTGAACATTTCATCCTCCCAACCTGCAAAATCAATCCTAAAAACATCCATAAATTTTAGCCTAGCGCCGAGCTCGGGATTGTACCGCGAGCCGCAGCCCATTCCCAGCGCTCTCGAGCATAATATGACTCACGGGCGCGCGATTTCCTTCTCGCTTTCTCCCCAGCGCTCGCGGCTGCTTATATACCTCTCGCTCTGTCGTACCGAGAATCATCAGCGCCCCCACCAGTACCGCCTCCCGTAGGTGTGTTCGTTTTCCCCTGCGGAAGCCGCCGCCGCCGCCGCCGCCGCCGGCTCACTCCGCCCCTACAATGCCGGCTTATAAGAGCTAAGCCTCGACGCGTCCGAAAATCCTAAACCTTTCCGAAAACTTCAAATTACCTGCGTCTAAGCACTTGCCGGACTTGTCTTGTCTCCAGCTACACGCCCAACGCTCTGGAATCAGTATATAAAGACTGAGATACAATTTCAGCAGTCAGTTGATCATCGACCTCTGCACTGTAGAGTAGGCCTGAGCCGGACTTCTCCAAGCCGCTATACGTCATTGGCTAGTCTGCGCCTGCGCAGCAACGAGCGCTTGTATTAGTCCCGTATACGTGTAGGCGGCGCGTTAGTTCGGCGGCGTGTCGCACGCGCTGGTATAGGAGCCCTCGGGATAGTATAAAAGAGAGCTCGTGAGTCGCGCCGAAGAGGAGAGACACGGCGGGCTCTCTCTCTCCACGAACATCCAACACCCATCGTCCGCCGCACTGCTGCACAGCTCTCCGTATTTTACACCGCGCGCCGCGCATATATATGTGCATAGACTTGCATATACATAGACAGACAGACAGATCTCATCATCCCCTTGCAGCTTTTCTCAGACGTATTGTTGCACAGAGTGAGAGAGAGAGAGAGAGATCGTCTACCCCGTCGCGGGCTTGCAATATTTTTTTCACCACTACCTTGCGCCTCTCTCGCTTTGTAATACACACATCTACGTCGTCACGTCTTTTTCTCGGGGCGGCGAGGAGGCAGACGTCCCCGCACGCTTTCCAGAGACATAATACAGAGACGACGACGAGAGAGCGAATATTTTAGCGTTTATCTTCGCGTAGAGATTCTCTAGCTCTACGTTCCGGCTCGGATTCGACGACCAGGAGAGAGAGAGAGAGACAGGCCTGGTCAATATGGCCCTCAGCCAGACGAGCGTGGTAAGTAGTCTTATAGGTGGATGCCCCCACTCCCTCGACAACGACGTCGTTCGTCGTCTATACGCCTGAGAGAGAGAGAGAGAGAGAGAGGGATATATATATATATATATACATACATATGATTTTTTGAGTGTGGCGGTGCGTTAAGTTCACGCACACGCGATTTTATTTAAGTTGGATTTTTCGAAGGAACAATTGTAGATTGATGGGACGAGGTTTTCCTCATGCTGCCGGTCGTTGAGACCGTCTTAGGGGGGGAGAGGAAAGTTTTCGGTGCACGTTGATGGAGACAGCGGCTTTGCATCGAGTTTATTATTAAACTGCGACAGGCGCGAGGGTTCAAAGTTGTGCTCCAAAGAAGGCTTCCCATCTGTTCCATGATTTATCTTTTTTTTTTTCATTCAATGAGCAGAAATTGTACGAATGGCATTCTTGGCCATCGGAGTCTGAGATTTGGCAATGATTAATTAGTTATCTGTTCTGAAAGTTTCTGTAAGAATTCTTTTTTGCTGCTGTAGAAGGAAGCTTGATTCAGTTTTTTTTATTGTTATTTTGGGTAATTTTTAGGATTTTTTTTTTAGAAAATGTAAAGTTGATGGAAGCCTTGGTTTAAGTGACCTTGCCAATTTGATTGGCATATGTACAGTTTTTAGATTGAGTAGTTTTTGTAGTTTAATCTTCCGGTTGAAGATTTGAAAGTTAATGATTGTTTTTAAATTATTTAAGTTCTGCAAATTATAAAGTGTTTTTTATGGCTTATGAATATAAAGAAATTTCAATTATAATTTAGCTGAAGAACTTTTTTATCTTTAAATGCACAAATATGTATGTATATACCTATATACATATATATATACACATGTATATAGATATGTATATAACACAAGTAGAATACAATTTTGATAGTTTACTTTCATTTTAGTAATTATAATAAAATGTTTTAGCTAAAACTGTACAATACAGTGATAGAAGATGTCATATCTGGAATTAGAGAGTCTTTTTTGGATGAGGGTGTGGATGAGCAAGTGCTTCAAGAACTAAAGCAAATATGGGAAACAAAATTAATGGCATGTAAAGCCGTGGAATTGAATCCTGATCCTCCAGAACCACAACCACCCCAAATAAATGCAGTGAAAAATGCTTCTTCTAGTAAAGGAGGCTCTAAAAGTAAGTTTCTATTACATCGTTAAATTAAGAATTTGCTTAGAAATATTTATTACAATTTATGTATTTGCTTGATAGGGAATTCCAATACCAATGCAGCTAATGCACAGGCTGCTGCACAACCACAAGTCCGAGAGACTTCACCACCGCAACCTCAGGCACAGTTGCTTCCACAACCTGCGCGTGTACAGGCAACACAGCATCAAGCACAACCACAGCCTCAACCTCAACCCCAACCTCAAACCGTTCAATCACAGCCCCAACCTCAGCATGTGCAACATGTACAGCAACACATGCAGAGTATGCCAGTTCAACAGCAGGCTCCACAGCCAGCACATCAATCACAACCGATTCCTCAGCCACAGCAACAGGTCATGAATCAGGCAACACCAGTGATGCCTGATAGGCAAGTTTCAATACAGATTAAGTTGCCTATACATGGTAATCTTCCAGAACGATTAATAAATGTTCATGTTCCTGCTTCTGCTATTCAAGGTACGTGAATTTATTGTGACATATTTAAGAAGCAAATTTTTTTCTTTTTGCTTTCATCATTTTATTGAATAATTGTTTGCAACCATTTCGTTTTAGAAAACTTTATCATTTTAAAATAATATTTTTGTTTCAGGAAATCAGCTACATGCTATTTTTACGGGTCCTGTTATCACGGCAGCAATGAGTTTACCTGTTCCATTTGCAACATCTTTACTGCAACAACATGTCAATCAAACATTTGGACATTTACCTGGCTTCACACCTGTACCAATTTCCAATCCTGTACATCTTGTTCATGGTCCAAACAATCTATCAGGAATGCAACAGCACTTAATTCAAGGACAGGTAAAAAATCAAATTTTAGTTTTATGACTAGTCAAAACTAGTTGCATTGTATTAATCATTTCCGTAAATTTTAGCAGCAAGGTAACATTGCTCAGTTAGATGGAGCAGCTGGAGATTCATCTGATGAAGATGATGATGAGGAAGAAGAAGAGAATGATGACGATGAAGATATTGATGAAGATAAAGACGAAGAAGAAAATGACGAAATTGGCGCAAGAGAAGAAGTAAGATTTTTTTTTAAATATTAAATGTTTCGTCTATAAGTTTTCACTAACGCAAAAAATGATGTTTATAAAACTTTCCGAAAATTTCTCGACAAATTTCACTGAAATTTTAAGCTTTTTGTCTTGATGATTTTTGTCATAATTAAATATATTGAAAAATCAATTTTTTAAGAAAATGTGTGTTTATGATCAATCGTGCCTAGTATGAAGAAACGTACTTTTTTGTATAAATTAAATCGCTAGTTTGTTCATAATATTAATTTGCTATTTTTTTAGGAACCATTGAATTCGGAAGATGATGTCACAGATGACGATCCTGCAGATTTGTTTGAGACAGATAATGTAGTAGTCTGTCAGTATGATAAGGTATGTTGCATAATCATAAATATTATTTTGATACTCCGTGCGCAAAGCTCGATTTCCGAGGAAGTGATTTCAACCTCGTGTGGCCTTTTCACCCTCGCTTCGCTCGGGTGCAAACCTCCACACGAGGCTGAAATCACTTTCTCGCACTAGTATCGAAATGTACTATTAAACTCATAAATAAAAAAATTAAAAATATTTTCAGATTACAAGGAGCAGAAATAAGTGGAAATTCTATCTGAAAGATGGTATTATGAACTTAAGTGGCAAAGACTTTGTTTTCCAAAAAGCCAATGGAGATGCTGAATGGTGAAAGAATATTTTGCAGTGTCGATACCAAAAAACCTTTTATAATCGACTGCTGCCAAACAATGGACTGGCAAACAGCTTAGCTGTTTTTGATCTATGCGTTCGCGAGTTTATTTTGGTGATCACTACTTGAAACAGCTTAAAATGTTATGTTTTCTTTTTTATTTAATAATGCGAAAAATGAGTATTTAGCATCATTAAAAATAATTGATGTTAATTTTCCTAGTACGGATGTGGCATATTTATCAGAGTCCGTAAAACAATTCATTTGTTTAATTGTTTAAAAAGAAAAAGAGAAATATAATATTAAATACGTTGTTACACGATTTTTAAAAATGTGTAATTCAAAAGATGCCCAAATCAAGGGTACAAACATTAGAAAAAATTAATGATTTTTCTTCCCAAAGTGATTCAAAGACTTTGAAGTAAGTAGGGTTATATAACGATATGAAGATGTTTAATTCTCAATCTTTGAAAAATAATATAAGGGTTTGTAAAATATTTTCTTAAATATTTTTTAAATTTTTTTTAAATTTGTATTATTAATTTGAATGTGCCGTGTATATGCTTGTGCCATTGCATAAGTTTAAGATTTTAAACAAATTTTAAAAACAAGATTAATTTTAAACATCATTTAAAAATAAAGATAAAAACATGTTTGTAAATACAAAGCACATAATTAAAACTGTAAATATAAACAGTGCAATGCAGTATAAGCATCTTTGCAAAAATTTTAATTGTATTTTGGAATTAGATAATCCTTAAATTATTATTCTAGATTGAGCATCTTTATTTCTTTGTACAGTTAATATAAAATTTTCTTCTAGAAGTTCGATATTTGTAACAATCACCAACATTCAAGGGCCAAAGTGCCTTCACTATCTTTAATCCTTAATTTTTGTTTTAATTCGTAAATTTCATAGTTATTGTTACTTTTTTTTCAATCACCAATTTTATTACCTCTCAACGACACACGGTGGACGGGATAAAGTTTCCATTTAAGTGAGTGAAAAAATTTTAGCTTTATCTGTATACTACTTTAATCTCAATTTTTATCTCGCCGAGAGTGTAATGGATGTGAGTGTACATACATGACTGTAAGAGGGAATGAAAAACTAGGCATTTTTTGAGAAACTGTGCAAATATCTGATAAATAAATGTGTCTTATATTGTTATTATCATAATACGAATTTTTTGCTACCCTTATATATTCCTATTCCTACTGTAAATAAATAGAACATCTTAAAAATATTCAAATTAAAATAATCCTTGCTTTTTTTAATATTTATTTTTTCTTTCATTCAATGTAAACTGAAAAAAAATTAATGCTTATTACAAACAGGAAATAATTTATACAATAAGCTCATTAATTTAACGTTTCAATTTATTAATAGCCATGCCTTCAACTTACATAAAAGGAAAAGACTTAAATGGCAATTACTGAAATCGATTACGAATGTACAATATTCCATACAACTGCTGCTTAGTTCATAAAAGATGTAGTTTTTGTCTGAAGGCAGTCAGGAAATCCTTTTGTCACAAAATATTTTTTTTATGTGACAGACTTTACATTCTAATGATGGACATCTAATGGAACTTCTTTGAAACTCCTTAATCCAATGCAGCAGCTCCAGAAATAATTTCAATAAGCTCCCTGGTGATGACAGCTTGTCGAGTACGATTGAAGGTCAATGTGAGTTTGTCAATCATCTCTCCTGCATTCTTGCTGGCATTGTCCATAGCAGTCATTCTGCTGGACTGTTCACTGCAAGCACCTTCTTTCATGGAATAGAAAAGCATTGACGCCAACGAGAATTCCAGATAACTTTGAATTACTTCTTCGTCCAGCGAATCATAAATAGATAATTTTGGTGCAGCAACAACTGAGCCTTTATCGAATAGAGGCAAGTTATCGACAGAATAAGATACAACTGACTTAAACCTGTTAAAGATGATTTTGCCAGCTCCATACGTGTATCTGGAAAGAATTGAAAAATTTCATTAAATTAAAATGAATCATACTTAAAATTATACTTTTAATTTTTGAGAATTCTAATTAATTCAAATATTTGTTTTCAAAAATAAAATTTAAAAATGATTACAATAAGTAATTATGAATTTTACAATATTAAATAAATTTTTATTCAATACTCACCCACTGTTCATTATTTCATTAGCAACCCTGGCAGCATCATTAAATGTTGGAGGTTTACGTCCTACCTCAGATGCAACAAAAAGAATGTTCTTTGCAAAGAGACGTTGAAGAATAGAACGAGATTTCTCTCCTATGCAGACAATTTTTGTATTTTCGCGTTCTTTAGGATTTGCCAGTAGTGAATCACGAATGTTTCTTGAAACACCAGTGTGCACAGCACCACAAAGTCCTCGATCACTGGTTACAGCAACCAAAAGCCTTTTGGGCTCTGCTTCGGGTGCGGCGATCTCAGCCTGTTCATAAAAGACTTTGGTTCCTTCTCCAAGTGGTCTACATTGTTTAAGGTCTCTTTCAGCTCGGTTGTACTTGGCTGCGGACACCATCTTCATCGACTGTGTGATTTTCTGGATGTTCTTGACTGACTTCAAACGAATGGAGATAGATTTCAATGTTGCCATACCTCTCTGCTGTGCCTGCTGCTGCTGAGCAGCAGTCAGCACTAAAATGTTTGTTCCTTGGCGAAGCATGGCTATTGCTTGACCTGTTCCTGCAAAAATCATTATTTATTTTCATAAATTTAGTTGTTTTATCTCAAAGTAAAAATACATGGATCAATAATTATTTGAAAAAAACGTCAACCACTTTTAATTGTATACAATTTTGCAATTTGAAAGAGCAGACATTTCAGCACTATTTCGTAAAAGACAAATTAACAATTTTATTTAAAATCCACTATTATAATCTCAGATGGCAGTGTCATTCAGAAATTTAAGTATAGACATCAAGTTCAAGGTAGACGTTACCATTACCTTTTCTCTAACCTGACATCAAATTAAAATCCAACATACACACAAAATTCTCAACACTCAAACTTAAAGAACACCCAAAATTCGAAAACTCAAGGGCAAACGACTCCGTCAAAGTAAAAATACAGTATATCAGCAGCGCGAGCAACGTCAACCAATCAAGCACATATAACGACCCGCAACTGGATCACCGAGGGCCTCGATCATATCCAATTCACGACGTACAGCTATATATATACTCGCGCTTAGTACTTGCGAACCCCGCAAAAAAAAACACCACCAACCCCAACACAGAAAAACAAAGCGAATACTCGCAGAAAAAAGAAGGTCCGCAAAATTCAAGACAGTCACGGAGAACCCAGTCTCGCAGCGGCGCGGAGTTATGGTTCCTTTTATGTAATCGCTGCTGATCGTCAAAGCGAGCTCGTCGCCGACGTGCCAAAAGAAAGCCTGCACTCGCACCGAGCTAATAACCACAGCTACGAAGCAACCAGAGCTCGCTGAAACAGCGTTTAGATAGAAGAAAATCTTGGGACTCACCACCGCCTTAATCGAACGCTCGCACCACTCGTGGAAGTCGGGGAAAATCTCGTG
>JAPYZA010008285.1:0-16101 GCA_030522685.1 Eupelmus azureus | reverse complement strand
ATAAAAAGAAAAATGAAAAAAATATTATGCCTACAATAACAAAAACATATCAAAAAGACTTTCATCTCTCAGACTTTTTAATAGATTTCTTAAAACTATTAATAAAAAAATGAAGTCGCGTAATCAAAATGACTTAAACAAATTTTTGAAAAATGTTCTATATACATTTAGGAACTGTGACACCAAGAGCCATCTACACCGCCACTTTCAAAGTCCGAGAGCACACCGGCAAGGCTACTTTCTCCTTTTTCGCCAGGCACAGATAAGGGCTGACGTAAATTCGCAGCGGTTCAAATCGACCCCTAAACTATACGGACCAGGATAATATCACTCTCCACGTTATCGACGGTAGCTACAATAGCGGCACTCAGTAATATCGTCTGTTACTACTGTAAGTCGCTTCTTGCATTAGCATAACCGGTTTTTAATATTCTAAAATCGATTAGTATATCATTAAGCTTATGAAAAAGCAACGTTTACTACTAGGAAGCGCGTAATATTAGACTTTCTCTTCGGTGCCATCAAAGATCTCGTAGAATGCTACTTTAACGACTTGAAGAGGCAGCGTAGGTTAATGACCTCATGATTTAATGTCAGATGATGGATAGTTAAGTTTAATATTTTCTTTTATTATTGCAAGTTTTTACGTAATTAATAAACTTTTTAATAGTTAAAAAAATTTAACGAAAAACATCGAATGCAAACTTATAAAAAGTTGGGATATTTAGTTTTCATTTTTTTAAAAACTCTCATTAATAAAATAAATTATCGATTTATTTTATTTTATTCTGTTACAAAAGTAATACACGAACTAATATTTAGATAATTAAATAATAAGTTAAATAAATAATTAATTAAAATCAAACATAATAAATGTTTAAAAATCTCAAATAAGATTACAGCTTGATTTTTCTTATCGAATTTTATTCACTACATACGTAAAATTTAAAGCTTATTAAAGATCTATATTTATCTGTAGAATAAATTCTATCAAATCAATAAATAAACTAAAACCTTTAAGCAACTCTTAATTTTTCTAACCAATCCAAAACTGTACTAATAAAAAATCTCAATCCAAAAAGCAGCATTCAAAATCCATCAATAAACCCCTCCAGCCTTTAAGTAATCCCATTGCGCAAGAGATGGCCCCCGATGTGCGTCTCGGCGCGCTACTCAGCGGCAAGCCTCCAAAGCACCGGTTTCCCCTGAATCGATAAGCCAGTCCGGCAGCAGAAGCCTCGCGTCCGCTATATCTCTCCTTCTCTCTCTCTTTCAGCGTAGACATACATCTGACGCCTCACGCAGACAGAGAGAGAAAAGTATAAAAACGTGCGTTAATGCAGAGGTCCGCTGCCGCGATAAGCGAACTGGCGGCTCTCGCTATTAGCCGTCGCCAGTCTCGCCGCGCTCGCGACGCGAAATTCTCGTACAGCAGAGCTGCGTTGTTGTTGGCTGGTTAGAGGCAGCGCTCAGCTGATCAAGTGCGCGCGCCGTGTTTACAAGTGCCCGTGTGTACCGCCGACGTTACTACTGAGCGAACCTGCGCGCTGGGACTGCAGCTGCCGCGTGGGCGATCGGGTTGGTGGTGGCGCTGGAAATTGGACGTGCGCCTTGGCTGTCTATAGGCGATTGCTTGCTTTCGAGGTAACTTAGCGGTTTGTTGAGAATTTGGGGAGAGCCGGTTGAGTGCCTGGTCAAGTTGAGGGATTAGGGATTATGAGGAATCGGTTATTGATTGTTTAGATTTGTTGTTGTTAGAGTTTAAGAGGAATGTTGCAGTGGTATGAATTATTGTTATGCTGGTATTACTGCTGTTTACGAAGAATTTAAAAAGAATTCACTTAATAAATTTAAACTTTAAATTCCTTTTAAAATTTTTTTAAAATTCATTTCGTTCCGAGCCCTGATTATTAACTCTCATCGAAAATTCCTTGCTAACTTACATTTATTGTTTATTTGCTTTAACAAAATTCTTTTAGAATCTTCAAAAGAAAGATTGTAAAATTATTTTAATTTCTGAATAATTGTAAAATTTGTTTGTATTTATTTACTTACTTAAATTAGTAAGTACTGAGTTTAATATATGCTGAGTATAATGTTTTGGAAAATAAAAGTTAGGCAGCGGTTAACTGTTGTTTTATCTAACACCGATATGATTACAGTTTACTCTGAACGTTATGTTTGTATCGCAAACATAGTATATGCGCTGCGAAAAATGAGTGTAATAATTTAAAACAGGAAGGAAAAAGACAATTATATCAAAAAAATACGAATTTACATATTCAAACTGCTTAAAATACTTACCTAAATTTATTTATCGAGCATAACAATCAAATGCAATTTATATCATAAATAACGATTTATAAATTGATAAATTAGAAAACTTTAATTTTCTCTTTATCTTCCGGAAAAGCACTAATTCAAATATATTTAAAAGTTTTTAAATTTTAAATAAAAGTAAGATAAAAGAATATGTAGTTTTTTCTGTATATTTATTACAGATTAATTCAGGATTACTTTAACCTAATACTGTCAAGCTATTTTTATTTAAAAAAATATGAATTTAATAAATAAATACATCAATTATTTATTATTTCATGTGTTAAAAACTATTAGCTCTATGCGTTAAAAAATTTATTTTATTGGAAAAGGTTTTATGGAAATACTTTTACGTATTGCATTTTATTATAAAAATAAGTAGGAATAAATAGATAATTAAGATTTTTTATTAATAATTTGAAGTTTATAATATAACACACAAGAAAACATTGTATTACCATACTAATCTTATCAATTTCTCAAAATGAACAATAAAGCAGTGAAAAGTTTAATTATATATTGCTGTAAAAAGCCTTAAATCATTCTTGTATAGCTTAATATTTTTGATTTAAGGACCTGAATCTGCGCGTGAGAATAGAGCTATAATACTGAACCATAATACTAAACTTCGAGTTTCATAAAGTTACTTTGATTTATCATCATGCAATAGTCGTCAACCTTCTTTAGAACTATAAGCTTTTAACCGCATAGTCTGCATTAAAATTTCCATTTCCTGAAGTTTAGTTATGAATGAGAGAATATGGAGGATTGAGTGGCTGGAATTTAAAAAGAAAATTAAATTCGATAGATTTTTTATTTATACATATTAATTATTTAAAAATGCTAGCACAATATTCTTTAAATTCAGTAAAAATTATTGTAATATTTGCATGATTGATTGTATCATCTACATAATTTTCTTAAAATGTAATGCAAAGAATCTATTCTAAGGTTCTAATGACTGATGCAAGATTGTTATGTTGAAATGCAATTTTATTAACCCCAGATTCTCAAGCACGCAAATTTATACAGGTGCTACAGAAATATTAACTTTTTTCCTTTCTATATTACAAATATATATTAAAAAAGTTTTTGACATAATATTTTAAATTCTGAGTTTTAAATTTATTTAGCGAGTAGAAAATACACACAAATAATTGATTTAGCGAATAGGATATATAAAAAAATTATCCAATTAATATAAATTAAATAAATAAATAATTTGTTTAACGAAATAAAAAAATAAAAAAATGACATTTTATCAATTAGAAAAATATCAATTGATGAAATGTCAATTTTCGTACATATTTTCTATTTCGGTAAATAAAATAAAAAACTCTTAGTTTAAAATTTCATTGAAAAAAATTTTTTTCATATTTCTTTTTATAATACATACTACTACTACTCCACTTTTAATTACAAATAGTAGTATTCTCACTCCACAAAATGAAAAAAAATTTCAAATAAAATTTGTATTATATCCCAGATACATCGCGTACAAATAATAAGTTAATCTATCTTATGCTTTGTCGAAAACTTCATTATAGTTAAGCGGCTATTCGATTGATACGCTTAAATTTAGACCTTTGCAAAAGCACGTAGAAAATCGAATCCTCATATTAATTCGTACAACCGCCGGTATTAAAACGGATAATTGACGCCATAGAATACTGCTATTAATGCAATCAACAGCTCAACCGCGAGAGCTGGATTGGCATAATAAAGCTTGACGTATATATGGTTTGGCGATAATTGAAAATCGCGTCAATTCGGGGTTTATAGACCTTTGACGAAAGTTTCATTGATACTGCAATCGATATGACTTTTGACCCCTTACAATTGCACAATAATCTTAATATAATTCACGTGCTTATAGGCTGCGGCAAATAATTAGCATAATTTATTTACGATCTACAAGCCTATTTATTCCAATATAATCTATTTTATATAAAAATAATATTTTATACGAATATACAGATAAGTGAATAATTTACGTTTTTAATGTATATCAGATTAACCAATGTTTCTAAAAAAACTAACACACAACGAAAATGACCACCGCTTGAAACTAACCTCATCACAATCGTACATTTTGTTGCAAAATGAGTTCAACAGTTAACCCATCCATTGATGCAGATAAGAGCACTCTAAGCCGTTTATTTGCCCCGGGCTCAAACCAACTTTCTCCGTAGAACATAACCCTTAGAAAATAAGATTGTCACATAAGACCGGAATGAATGTCTAATAAAATAATGAAATCCACCGTGAGCAAAAAATGTAATGACGAAATATAAAATAGCTCATCGCGTTCTTATCGAGCAAAAGATTGGGAAATATGAGATTCTCGGTGCGGAGCAGCTTCCGTTACCGCATAAAATTGATGCGAGGGAGATTACGGAAGAAATGAGAGTGACAGAGGAACGAAACCGTAATCGGAAATGCAAAAGTTTTTCTGCATTTCTGTCATCGTTACGTACAAACCAACAATATACACGGAAAATATAGCATCAAATTACTTAAGTAATTTGTTGCTGTTTGCAGATAGGTACTACACGAACTAGTGTTGTTTAAGTATCCTTTGGGTTGTCTAAAAATGATGTTTTCCGAATGAAAGTTTTTTGATAATATTGTAATGTGAAAAAAGACAAGTTATAGCCTTGTAATTTTATGTTTATTTTTCTCGTAAACGAATGTATTTTTCGCTGATAGTATGAAATAATATTTTGTCAACGACTACTCCCTTTGCTAAAATAAAACTTTCTTAATCAGAAAACAGTTAAGTTAACGAAGTTAAAACTTTCTGATTTGGTAATTTGAGTGTATATTGACAACTTTGATTGCAAAAAATGTATACATTCAATCGTGGTGAATTCAATTGAAAAATAAAGTAAAAATACATTAGACTGAAACGGCAATGAAAAAAAATATGAAAACTTTCGTTATAAAAAAAAAGTTTCAAGTGAGGTTAAAAGCGACATTTCGACGTATACATTGCACGTCAGGCGCCAGCGATCGCATCGCATAATTTGCCATCGGTGATAAAAGAACGCGTCAAAATGCATGAGTTTGACACTACCTTTATTTAAAAATACTCTTGCCGAATGTGCAAGTACGTAAAAAATCCTTGTACAAGAAAATTGAATATCTTTACGTAATGTCAGAGCCACCTTGATAGCGAGTTTTTTACTCCTAATCTCCTTAAGCCTAATAACAGCTTTGTATTGCAAACATCTCTTAACAATCATCGACGCAGCTGCTGCGAAAGATTCGCAATAAAAACGAAAACACCATTTATATGCCGTCGCATCCATCTTACAATGCCATCTCCTCAACAAAGACAAGCCTTAATAATCCTCGTATAGATCATATCGGATAACGACGAACACGAACTGCCAGAGCAACGGGGAATAGCATCGCGCGCGTAAAAAGGAAAACATGAAAACTATTCGCATGACTCACGCTTGTCCCGAGTTCCCGAGAGCGTTTAATTAACGCAAGACGACTAACGAGCCGCTTCTTCTGCACTCGCGCGGAAACTGGCTGGCAAATCGGATTTGCCGAGTGCAATAGAGGAACGCTCGCTACACTTCCAATAATCGAATCCCGCGGTCCGATAATACAGCGCTGCTCGGCATTCAGTCGCTGGACCAGTGTCCAGCTGGGATTTTTTGTCATGGGTATAGGGTAATGTAAATCAGTTGAGGTTGTTGGAAACAAATGAATAGGTCGGTTTTCAGATGTTTCTTTGTTACTTTCTAGTAATTTAGCTTGATTTGTTGTAGTGAATAGTTTACTATTTTTTCGATTCAATTGTATACTTTATTTTCACTTCGATTACTAACTTTATTAACAGATTTCTTTATTATTTATTTAACCGATAAAAATAAGTTGTAGTTATTTATTTTTCTGTTTAGGGAAATGTATTAGTTTTTTAATTAAAATTAATTATTGGATGTAAAACACTTCAACTTTTATAGCATTCAATTCTAAAAGAGTGAATATTTATGTGAAATATGTATACTCAGCCTTTAGCTTATTTAATTAATGGAAGCCTGTAAGATTGGATCTTGTGCTATTTGTTATTCTTTTCCGTGATGTTTTACTCTTTCAGATTTAGATAATAAGCGTTTTCTATATTAAAAAATACTTTTTACTGTTACAAAAAAGGAGCAACTCATTATCTAATTATTTAACAATTATAATTTAAAATCCACAGAATTCAATTAATTAGAAGAAAATACGAGAACGTCAAGTACACTATTGGGTAATAAAAACCAATGTAACAAACAAAAGTGGTACCTTAAAACAATTGTTACGAACAAAATATCAATTAATTAAAAGTTTCAAGATAGTTAGAAAATTAAAATAGCCATCCTAGAAGATTAACTCACAATTTGTAAGTGGTCGAATGAACCCTCTGGCAGCTTATCTCACGCCCAGCCCGTGCGAACTCGCAGCAGCAGCAGCAGCAGCAGCGCACGACAAATTGGTCTTAGCGGCGCCCATTCAAATCCAGTCCCAAAAGATTAAAGCTGATTTACGTGCAATGAAGCGCGCTCGATCTATTATAGCAAGCGCTGAAGCAGCCAGCGCGACGCCAAATGTCCTTGCTTATCTACTGGCACCTGTAGGATATCTTTATAGGAGGAGAAAAAATTTTGTTTTTTGTTTATTTTTTGTTTCGTTTTTGTCTCTGCCAAGGAGATAAAAAGGTTCGATAAAGTTGAAATTATTGAGAATACGTTGCGGGGTTATGATATCTGAGATAGAGTTGAAAAAGATGCGGGTAATAAGTAAAATACCATATAGAAAGAGAGGACTAAATTTTATTTAAATTTTTCAACAATATGGACTGGATTAATTTTGCTTCCTCTCTGAGGAAGTTTAATGATGGTGAAAAATAAAGTTTTTAAAAAAATGTTATAAAAATATATCATTTATTGAAGTCGAAATAACTGTTTTATGACAACAAACAAGTTTTTTTAAAAACATCTTATAAACAAAGTATTTTGTTTTTAATAAATGTTTATATGTGCGTATTTGCCAAAAAATATTAATAACAATATTTATTTAAGATATTTATTTTTATAACTCTTATATTGAGTTTTAAGCTAAGAGTCAATGAATTAGTAACAACATTTTTTGTATCCATTTTAAAATAATAGTATATGGAATCAGAATCAAATTAGTCTTACTAAACCCTTCTGTTACTACTTACCAATACAACCCAATCCATTCTTTGTTTCAGACATGTCGCAAGTACAAAACGGCTCGCAGTACATCGAAATGCTGTCCGCCCAGCAGTCCGACGAAAGATTAAAAGGCAGGCTTGACGCGCTGGC
Source organism: Eupelmus azureus (assembly GCA_030522685.1). Taxonomy (NCBI): domain Eukaryota; kingdom Metazoa; phylum Arthropoda; class Insecta; order Hymenoptera; family Eupelmidae; genus Eupelmus; species Eupelmus azureus. The sequence continues at coordinate 8,440 of JAPYZA010008285.1, read as the reverse complement.
TGCGCACTTCAGGTCGCGTTTCCATCGCGACCCTGCCTTTTTCGTTCGAGTGCCCGGACGGTGAGAAAGCGCCATACAAATTTTTCGCATTCAATTTTTTGCCCCCGCGCCTTTGTGAGCGTCGCCTTCGACTTCACAATTTTCCGAGTCATTAGCGCTTAGATATTTCTTTTTCCCTTTTTGAGTTCCCTATACGAGGGTGCTTACATAATTCATGCTGACACCTCCCTTTCGTGATAAGAGCACATCCGTTTGACTGGTAACCAGAAGAAAATATCTTACTCATTTTGCGAAAGGTTTACTGAACTCATTTAAGGTCGCGGATTAATGATAAATTATTAGAAAAATAGTTGTGGAATAGTGATTTAATGTAAATTAATGTAATGCAAGCTTTATTTTGTAAAGGGTTTTAAGTAATTTTTTTTATTATGGAATTTGATGTAATATGAGTAGGCACACTTTCAATGAAAAATTTTTCAATACAATTATGCAAAGTACTTTTTAGTTCCATTTGGCTCGACATTAAATTTTTCGATACTCATTATACAATTAAAATAAACCACTCAAACTTTTCTAAAAGCTTGTACTGACCAAATAAGAGTCCATTTTTTCATTTTTATATTTTTATCTTTTTGTCCCATTTTAAACTTTCCAACGTCATTTATCCCTTTCAATAACCTACATCCTTACTCAGCGCTCAAAGCTCTCGTAATCGGAAGTTTCCACTCAATATTGACACTATCTTGTGGACGGGCGATTTGCCGTAGGGTGAACCTGATAGGTGAGCACGTCGACTACTGCGGCTACTCGGTCTGCCCGATGGCCATCGAGCAAAACGTCCTCGTGGCCGTTCGCACAGTCGACGACGACAGCGCGCTCAGGCTGACGAACGTCGATGCCAAATACCAGGATTATCATCACGAAAGCCTAAAGGAAATAAGGTAGGTATACAGTCTCTGACGACAACCCGAATTCTTGTTTATTCAACTTTTAACACCCAATAGTTGGCAAAGAATTGGTGAGCGTCTAAATTAGTGCTACTTTGTAATTTGATTCGATGTACTTTGAAGTAACGCAAGGCTAACCCTTCGTATGAAATTTTTAAATATAACGAAAGCGGAAATGCGCGCGACAGAGTAATTTGCGCAATTGTGGACTGCAGAGGCAAATTAAGAGTTCTGGACGGATAGCCGCGCGCGCGAGCAGCAGCCGGCGCTGGCTGCAAGATTGGAAAATTCCATAGCTAGCGAACAGAGCGAGCTAGCCGGCGTTTGCCAATTAAGAAAGCCCTTCAACCCCAGCTATCCGTGCCCCGGGCATTACGGAATTACAGCCCCACGTGCAGTAGCGAAAAATCAGGACGCGCGCATTCCTTTAGGAGCAAAAAAAAAAACGGCAAAGCTCGGAAGTTTGCAGCTAAGTGCCGCTGATTGTAATTTATATATACACCTAGCTCGCGAGCGAGCGCGCGCTTCTCTCGAGGGGTGGCTCGGCGTTAATGAAATTACTTTTTTTTTTAGCCTCGGCTTCTCGCGCCCAGTCGAGAAATGGCTAAATGACGTGGAATTAATTTCTAAGCTGCCGCGCCTGAAAGTTATGCGTGCTTAGCTCGCTGAAATTACGCCCGGAATTGTATTGTTATTGTCCGAGGGGAGCGCTAGGATTGCGAGCGTCGATTGCCCTTTTCGAGTTTCCCTGCTTTATGCGGAATTTCTGGGATTCTTTGTTTAATATTCCGGTATTATGAGTTTCGTTGTTGGACAGAGGGTGGTGTCGTTCATTTAAAGTTATGGTATTAAATTTTATACCAATATTAATCGAGCGTGTTATTAAAATTTTGTTTTGTTTTTTAAATTTATTTTTATAAAATAAAGAGAAATTGTAGTAACTTTAAACATTTAACTTTACCTCATATCGAACGAAAATTTTTCAAAATTATTATATTTTCACAATCTACACACTGAGAAAAATATTTCAACAAATATTTACAGAATTTACAAACATTTATAACAAAATTTATTATTTTTATAGTGTAGTAAAACATGAAAAGATATTTCCTTAAAACTTTGACTATTCAGAGTATCGAAAATCCGAAGTCAAATCCTTTTTTAGCAATTTCCAGAAGTCCATCGTAAACATTAATTCCTAAAGTTCTCAAAAAAGGTAAAATCGAAAATCACGTCTATTTACCAGCTCACGTCCAACGACCAATAGCTCTATAAAATTCTCCGAAAGGCATCGCGTCCCAAACGACGCGCCGGCAAAGCCAAACAGCGAAAGGCCAACAGTCCCACACGGCATAGCTAACGAACGGCACAAATCCGACAAAGCTTGGCCTTTTCAAGGCTCGCGGAAAAGGAAAAGTTAAACATCAGCACTATTTATCCCGTCACACAGAGAATTCCGACTGGACGAGGGTGGCTCCGCCTGGCACAAATACTTTCTCTGCGGGGTAAAGAGAGCCCTGGAGGTCATACCGGAGGAGCGAGCTCCATCCGGCATTCAAGCTGCAGTTTGGGGTAACATTCCGCCCAACGCTGGACTATCCAGCTCCAGTGCGCTCGTCTCTGCCGCTCTGCTTTCTATGGTGCATGCCAGCCAGGTGAGGAATTATGGTTACTTTTTCATTTCGCTTAAAATGTTTCAGAAATATTTGCTAAAATATTGCATTTAATCAGAATAACTCTATGTGCAAAGTAAAAAATGTATTTCAATCAAACAACTGTCTGGCTGTTAAGCAGACTATCTTGAGAAAAGAATCTGTACGTCACTTTCAAATCCATCAAGTCAGAAATTAAATTCTCGAGTCAGCCTCGGCTGCAGTCGCTCCATCAACGATGCATAGTTCCTTGCGCCAGACGATGTATCAACTTCAAGTCTCACAAACGCTTTAAATCATGCGCGCCCGTAAAGTAATATTCGCGAAGAGAATGGAGATGAAGAGAAGAAAAAGAAAGCCTCTGTTACGCGTAGATTTGCGTCCCGTGATGTTTTATTACGCATCAGCAGAGTAAAATCGGAGTATTCAGATTTATGAATTTATTTAGCACGTAACATTATTATCAGAGATATCTTTTAATTTGTTTTTCAAGTTTGCAGAGCTCTAAATTACATAAATTTTTTCGCTCGGATGAACGTGTTTTTATAACATTGAAATTCAATCTTTAATGATTCATGGAACGATTTTTTAAAATCTTATTCCACTAATTTAAAGTTTTTACAAAGCATTACTGGTTTATTATTAGCAAGTTAAGAAACAGAAATTAATTAGTCTTTTTTACTTTTAACATCAATTTTTGTCTTTAGATATTTAAAAAAATCTTGTATACCTCCACCGTAATATTCATATCAAATTTAAATGCGGATGTAGGAATATATCGCGAACGTAGCACACTGAGCATAAAATTCCATTTTCACGCATGAAGCAAGAAAAGATTTCTCCAGACTTTTGATATCCAATCTAACTCCAATATGCAGAATCGATTCTTGAATTTTACAAACGTGTCAGCATCGCCAACCTGAGCAAACTAAAAAAGATCCTATAATATTACAAAATAAATGAATTCTGAGAAAAATCATACTGTTCCAGAAAACTTGAAGATATTTTCTGTATTACAATTCCGTAACATTTTTGAATTCTTACATTTATTATCACTCTGTAAATCACTAATATAACGTCAAAGTAAAATCTTCATGATAAGTGTAATCATAAAATTAATGAAAATCGAAAAACTCCAAAACTCTACTAATTTACTTTCATCACCAAAGTCTCCATACATTCCGTATTTCACCTGAACGGCAGTGATAAGAAAACTTTTCCCTCTCGATCCGAAACTCGAATCATCTCGTAATTATCCGAATCATCGCCTTTCGCAAGGACACCTGCATGTGCGACGCGCTTAACTCGACCCCTTAAACTCTCCTTCGGACTTGAGGCAAGAAGCTTGAGCTGAAACATTCCCTTTTACAAAACTTACCGATTAATCCAATGGGGGTCAGCGTAATTGCCAATCGCTGCCGGGTGCCTCAAAGTGCCTAATCGAGCGGACGCCCCAAGCGGTTCTCGCTCGCAAACGAATTAACGGCCGGAAACGTCGATGTTGCGGAATGTTCAGGGATGGTTTTTAAAGGGACGTGAATGTGAAGTACGGTTGAAAGTCCTTTTTTAAATGTTTGGTTTCTATATTATTTTCATTATTAATGTATAGTATGCTTAAATTGAGTTTTTAATGAATTTATAATTTAAATACATTAATGAAGTGTTGAACTTGCTTCAACTTTTGATAATTTTAACATAAACAATGTGCTATTTTCTGCTTGATAAAGCAAAGTTAATTTTGTTATAAAAATAATTGAACTATTTCCTAGTCAAATTGAGTTCATTTAAATACCTTCAAACGGCTTGCGTTGTATAGAAACTGTTACAACAAAATGTGGAGGATCTTTTATTCTATATAACTAAATTTTGATTAATATAAAATACTTTCACATATTTCATTTTTGTATCAAAACAAAAATCAATAGCCATAAATCTTTAATCAATTACCCGATGTACAATCTTTTTAAAAAATGACTTTTAATACAACAGCCGAAGTTTAATCCGCCTCGAAACCATCATTTTTCATTATCTCCAATGTAAGTCCAACGATCTCTCTCGCATCTAATTCATGATTAAAGCACAAGATTCAAGCAAACTAATGCCAATGTAAGACTCCCAACTTGGCTCTCTAATACAATTTCAACAATCTTGCCGAACATTTTTCAGATAACGCTAATACAGCGTTAAAGCGCGATTTACGCAATTTCTTCTGGCCGAGCAAGAAACTCCCCGTTGTTTTCCGCGCTGCCGCGCGGCTTTTTTCGCTCTTGACTTTGTCCGCGCGTTCAATTTCGTAAAGTCTATTAAGATTGCGGAGAAGAAGAGAAGAAAACTCTTTCCTCGGTGCCGTGCAATTTGTCATCTCGCGCACTCGTTAGGGATTTCGTTTCGCTGCCTCTTTTTTTTTCACTTTCCTAATGAACTTTCCGCATTATTTCTTATGCCAGACGAGTCAGAAAAGAAAACTTTAGTGCGTTCTCTTGGGCTCAAACTTTCAAATTTGTTTAGAGCTCCATTTCATGACTTTTATAAATGAAGTCGAAAAGTGATCATAAACAACAGTAAAATGCAGTAACAATTTTAGAATTAGTGCTATTATACAGCTGTGGTGCTATAACCATTTTTTACTAAATTTTAAAAATTTATTAGAAAAAAAAGATTCCCACATGAGAGCTTTAATACCCTTTTAGTAATTAATCATTTTTTAGTAACTTTCTCTAAGCTATCTTACATTTACCCATATATTTTTTGCATTCGATATGTCTCTCATTCGTCTAAATAAGTTCTTATTCATCTAAACAAGACTTCTCCACCATCTATATAATACTTGGGAACACTGACCGAATTAAAACCATCCATACAAAAAATTCAATACGGTCAGTTTTTACCAGCCCTCGTAAAAACATTCGCTGTCCGCGCTTCGAAACCGGAAGCGTATTCGCCCGGACAGCATTCATAAAAGAAGCATAAATAATGGCCCTTCACGAACCGGGGCTCCACGAATGCAGAATAAAGTCTAATATGAGATTCCGATATTTTTCCGGGCGCAGCACGAGATGTCGAGGGAGGAAATGGCGACGGTCAGCGCGAGCGCCGAAAGATACATCGGCACCCAAGGCGGCGGCATGGACCAGGCGATCGCCTTTCTCGGCAAAGCCGGTGAGAAAACATTTTCCTCTCCTATTCAATTTATTTGGTCTTGAAAATCTTTTAAAAGGTTCGAGTGCTCGACTTTTGGGTGGACATTTTCCGGGTCTACTTACGAATTTTTTTTTTTTTTTTTAATTATATCCGGATGTTTTGTCATAGTTCGATTTTCTCTTGATTGTTATTTACATTGTCATTTGGAAAAGAGATATTGCAAATGATATTAACGTCAGAAAATTATTAAATTGAATAATTAAAATGAGTCTATAAAAATTTTAGCAAACATTCGATTTTCTTTATATTTATTTAATTACAATATCTTACGAAGATAGACTTTAAAGCTCTGTACATCCAACTCACATAGTCGCTTAATACTTTAATCCACAAACGCCAATCCAATAGCAACAAAGTACATTTGTCAAGTATAGTATCTGATATCTGTATATACGTACGTGGGACAAAGGATAATCCCCAAGAACTCTTGTCTATTTGGCTTTTAACAGGTTCGGCAAAACTGATCGAATTCAATCCATTACGTGGCTTTGACGTGACGCTGCCTGACGACGCGGTTTTCGTCATTGCCCACAGCCTCGCTGACCACAACAAGGCTGCCACGAGCGACTACAACACGAGGGTCTTAGAGTGCCGACTCGCTGCGCAGGTATTTCAAGATGTTTTCTCAATTGGCAGTTGAATCAAGTTACAGCATTATATTACATTTTACTGTTCAAATGCATTACGTTTTCTATATTTGCGTTTTAGCATGTATCGTAACAAAAGAAATTGTAAACATTTATTGTCTGGATGTACCCAAACTTTATCTACTTATACATTAAGTATAACATTCCTTTATAAGCTATTTATGACATTTTCATGCATAATATTGATAAGATTTTAATACTTCTAAATAAGAGACATCTTTATTCTATAAATGATAAAGTAAGATATATAGGTGTTACTCAAGGATCTGTATAAAGTACTATAAAAGTCTTAAACCTATGATTAAGTTTGAACGATGACAGATAAAATTGATAATGTTTGATGGGCATACTAAATGGAGCAGACATTTTTTAAAACTGTATTATCAAGAGAAGGGATGATTTTTCTCTTTTCATTTTTTATAAATGGCCTTTTTTGATTGATTCTGACAATCGAAGTATTAGACTTAAGCTTTTCGGACGGGGAAAGCGGATTAAATCCTAGCAACAGTGAAAGTTTATACTGATCTTAAATACTGTTAAAAATTATGTAAAAAAATAACAAAACAGACAAAATGTCAGGAATACTATTTGATATTTATCGGAAAATTCAGATAGTAAATTAAATAGAAAAATAATTCTTGGATAACAATCAGTCAATAGCCAGTGATTAGATAAAATATCAGAGTCTGTTGAATGTCATTTAATGAAGGAAAGTTATAAGTAATGCAAATAACAATTAAAAATATCGATTTAAATTTTTAAGACATTTTCTCTGTTGATTTTTAAGCTGTTAATTGAATGGATAACAGGCATTATGTCTGTTAATTTAATAAGTAACAGACATTTCTTATAAAAATGTTCGTTGCTTACAAAAAGTATGACTTTAGAAAGCTCTTTACCTTGAATGTCTTTAATTGCAAAAATATTCGCTTTTCAGCTCATCGCGAAAAAACACGGTGCCGATTGGCAAACTGTACAAAAATTAATCGATGTTCAGGATCGTCTAAATAAAAGCCTCGACGAAATGGTAGCGCTTGTAATGTCTGATCTTCACGAAGAACCATATAGCCACGACGAGGTACGCATAAAAAATGTTCTTAGATCTAATGTAGATTGTAAGTTTATCGCTGATAAGAAAAACAAATACGAGCGTCATATTTATATTGCCATCATATACGAAAATATAATCAGAGTTTAATGCTCATACAGGTACGTAAGTGAAAATATTCATCAAGAAAGTGAATTAGACATACTAGCTATATATAGCTATACTGTCAAGTGAGAAGTTTTGTTTGTTCTTATAAAGAATTATACTTTTTTATATACTAGAAATAATTTGTGTTAAAAAGTTTTTAAACACTTTATTTGAAATGTCCCAAATAGTAGTTTAATGTTTTTTTACATACTATTATAAATTAATTAAATTACTAAGAAAGTGCTAAAAGGCTTAGTATTTATAACGTTATAAATTTTCTAAAACAAAGAAATATGTAATTGATAGTATTAATTTGCAAATATTGTTTCAAAGTATTATCAGATAATAGTTTATTATCAGATAATTCATAAGGTAACTTTAATCAAATTGTAACTATATTATAATACATTCAGATTAATATTAAAAGAGTTATTGATACTTATCAAGTACCTATTTAACAGTACAGATCTAGTTATTAGTATCAACAAAAACGCAGTAGAAAATTAACAGAATCTGGCCAGATATGTTATTTAGTTTAGCGTATCTGGTCAGATTCTGGTTAGTATTTTACCAGAGAAAACATATTTAATAATAAAACTTTTATTTAGATGTATAAATAAGATTTTTCATATTAAATTCAGATATGCGAGATCCTAGATATAACAGCAGAGCAATTGAAATCGATATCAAACGTTCCACATACTACTACGAAAAAATTCAAACTAAGGCAGCGAGCACTTCACGTCTTTCAAGGTGAATTTATTATATTTCTTATTTAAAATTGAAGTAAAAACTGAA
>JAPYZA010008284.1:0-10048 GCA_030522685.1 Eupelmus azureus | reverse complement strand
GTTGGTTAATATTATAACCAATTAATATTATAACCAATTTAGTATAAAGATTAATTTGAATTGATAAAATTAATTGCAATTTCGTTAGGTTTAATTGAGTATGTGTACAGAAATTCACATAACTTTTTGTACTTTAAATATTGATCAATTTCCCACCAGTTCATTGTTACAAAATCTTCGTTTTTCATCATTTCATGCTTGCAATATTTTTTACAAAAATACTTCGGACTCGCAAGAAATTTACAACTCCTCTGCACTTGTTCGCCTAGAAATCCAGGTCTCATTCAAAATACGTTCTCGAAAAGTCATTAAAACTACCTCCTTTCTGTATAAACTTCGCACTAAACCCGGCACAAAAAACTCCACCAGAGAGCCCCAGTCCATTATTAATAAAAATAACAACAAGACTTTGAACAAGCGTTAAAAAGCCTAGATAGCAATTAGATAAACCCAGCGGCATTCTAGGCCTCTCGCAACTAAAGAGGATGCACAGACAGCTTTTGCGCAAGCCGACTAATCGCGAAAGGCCGCGCGTGCGCATGCTTATACCGATCGCCGCGAAGTTCAATTCGCAAGAGCGCGCAAAACTTGTGTGTGTGTGTGCCTGTGCCGCTCCGCTAATCGACATGCTCGGAAAAAAGTTCAGCTCGGCTATAAGAAATATTACGCTCGAAGAGCCCAGCGACTACCGCAACTCGCGCTGAGGATTACGAAGCGAACGCGCGCGTGCCGTAACGCGTAATTACTTAGCTGTGCCGGTGGGCAAAAATCGGCGCGCGGATTCCACGTTGAGAGGCCGGTGAAATTTTCGGGAGATTCCGCGCGAGATTTTCGTGAAATAGGCTGGGATTGGGCTTTAAAAATCGCGCCGCGCGGCTTGCTTAAATATTAAAGTGAAAGTCGCGATTGGAAGCTCATTGGTAATAAATCTCGGGTTAATACAGAGCGGGGGATTTTTGTTTTGCGAGGAGGAAAAATTGGCGGAGAAAAAAGGGTGAAGTGCTTTATGTAATGATGTATCGGCGGCAGGTGTTTCACGTAATCTGACACGATTGAGGCGGTGTAATAATTTAATAAAAAATAAGAACGCTTATTTATTTAATTTTAGTGCGTGTAGCGAGTCTTTAACTTTATATTTATTTTATCTACAAACGTAACGTTTATATATCACGATGTTGTGCTGGAACGTTATTTGGAGCTACAAAAATAACTAAGTGGTTATATAGAAAATTGATATTCAAGTAAAAAAATCATTTTACTATATTTTTACGTTAACGAAAAATCCCCTTAAAAAAATCGTGTTTTCGACAAAACAAAAATAATTGTAAAAAATTCTACTTTTAATTTCCAATCTCTCAAATATCGCAACACTCCCACAAAAATGTCCAACCATCACCTCCCCTAAAAAAAACCTCACATCCTCAACTTCCGCGCTCCATCCTTCATCAAACTTGCTTTCGGCATCCACAAACCTCGCACGGAAGTCAGCCTCATACACGTATATCAATACACGCACGGAGGCAAATCGAGCGTTGCCGAGCTCGCGCGCGAAATAAATCAGCTGCTGCGTGCGCTCTCGCGTATTTGGAAGCACGCGCGCTGCACTTATCCTTAATTGGATCGCGCGCGTTTTCTCCAAAGCTGTGTGTATCCGTGTAGCTATCCCCTCCCGCGGCAATACACCAGCTCGCTCTGACTTATCGAGAATCGCGGGTGACCATGCGAGGCGTGGTCGCTAATTCTACGGCGATTTTTCGAGATCGAGCAGCGGAGATATGCTGTTTTTCATTGTGGGCTTTTGGAATCGGAGAAATGGATTGTTATCGGCGTTATGCGTAAGCCTGCGAGCAGGACTACTGTGCTTACGTTTAATTGTGGAACTCGTGGCTTGCTGATGGAGATAAGGATTTTTGAGCCGGTGTTTGCGTTGGGAGGAATTTTTAAGGGGGCTCGCTATTGGTTAATCGCGGTCGGACGGTTTTGCGTGAAAAGCGTTTGGTAACGACACTTTCTTGCATGGAAATCGTGCGGAAAGTTTTTTATCGATTTTATTCAGCCCATTGTGGTTTTTGAATTTTAATTGAAAGCTTTATTTGCATTCACGACTTTCACGTTAAATTAATTATTCTTACCGAAGCTATCTAATAAACAATCTCGTAAATTAACGCAAAACCAATAGATAAATAATAATTTCTTATAAACAAGAAACCTTAATTACTAGAAATCAAGCGAAAAATTAATTAGATTAATTTCCTTACAAAAGCAGCGCGTCGTCGCAGCCTCGCCGATCCAATAAAAAGAGAGGTAATTGAAAAAGCGCGCTCATTGTTCGGCTCGAGCCATCTTTCATTCACGACAGGCCTCCCAGCTTCTAAAATACTTACGGCGACGAACTCGCGCTTTACGCACCAGAATCGGTCCCACGAATCTCATAACGCGACTCTTGGGAACCCGACGAGCTATTCTAAAAGTCTAGCTCTGGCTGGGCTGCCCCCGCGCGATTCTGTATATACGCACGTATATAATCCATCCGGCGCACTTTCGATTCCTGCGCGCGAGTCTATTTGCACTTCCGCGCGAGCGAACGAGCTCCTAATTTCACTTTAGCTAGACGAGCGGGCTTGATTCGTTATGATATTCTTGTTATGATAAAATCAGTCGTGAATGGTTTTGCTGTAGTTTTTAATTTTTTATTTAGAATATTTAATGTGATTTGTGTAGAGTTTTATAGAAATTTTGTAATAAAAAATCGTATGTAAATTTTCTAAGTGTTAAAATAGAGAAATTGACCAGAGGTTTTACTTTTGTGTTATTCTATTTTGAAAGCAGCTTGCTCTAAAAATAGTGAAAATATTCAGACTATAATTGAGATAGTCTGCAATCATCAGTAAATTCTCTGTTACCAGCTGATAATCTTTAAAAAGTACGTAATTGAGTAAATTTGAAAACTTAATCTTAATGTGCCGTTAAAAGAAACAAATAACAATGTACAGAAAAGTATAAAACTGTAAAAAGATTAACAATTTGCATCTTATCTGATCTTATCTCAAAACGGTGTAAAGACTTTGATATCGGCTCGAAAAATTGTATTACTTTAATTTATTTAGTTGTATAAAATTCCAATAACATACATTAGCCTTATTGTTTCGAGTGTATCTTGAATTTTTCAAATACACAAAAAGTGAGAATTGACTTGAACACGATAAAGAAAACTTGACTCCGCTCGACTTTATTTTTTGAGTATTTACACACTCCTACTTCTACCAGTTGAGGATGGAAAAAAATTGACAAAGTAGCTTGCTGATTTGAGGGAAGTTTGTAATGAGGGGGATCATTAAATTAATAGATATAAAGTGAATTGGTTGAAGATATGTGGGTTTGGTTACGAAGAGAGCATGAAGTTCAGTTCTCGTGAACCAAATTTGGAGCATGTGAAAGTTGTGGTATGGGAGTTTAATAAAAAAAAAGATGATCTTAATGTGGTTGATTACGTGAATTACATAAATCTCTTTAAAATTTTGTGCCGTTTTTGGTACTTATAATTCCTTTTTTAAATTGCTCGTTACATATACACTTATATGAGATAAGTTTTGACTCTACGTTTACTTTGCTGTGAATCAGGTACTCATTATGTATTCCGATATTTTAGTTTCCGAACAAATTTTTTTAATCAATATATAATCAATACTTATTTAATCATACAAAAATAATTGTACATAAACTCTTTTTTGAAAAAGGTATAATTAAGCTCATGCCTAAATTAATAAAAACTAAAACCGGCGTTCTCTTTGTATTGTAAAAATTTGCAAACAATGACTTAACGGATATATATACCCCGTCGATTTCACATTATAACGCGACGGAATTGCAAAATGAGATAAATCGTTAAAACATGAATATGCAAAAGTGATTTTTCAATAACTTTTTACCGTTACTTTCACTCGTAATGTCATTCCTTGTATTCAAATTGATACACATACATACCCCGCCTCGCTTACGTACCCAACCTATCGCTCAATTACTCTTAATCATTTATTCACACGAGATAATGCCCAACAAACACAACAAAAGCGACACCTGTTCTCTGCAAAAACCAATCCCGTAAATCGGTACCACTTATTAAACCCAATCTTACATTAAATCACTCGATTTTCCAAATAAAAAAACTCCACCTTTTTAAACTCTCACGTACCGAAAGTAAGCGAAAGAAAGAGCAAATAACGAGCCCGAAAAAATCGGCCGGCCTTTTTCTTCCGAGAGAGATCCGAGCGCGTTCCCGCCCAATTAGGATCACAAGCAGACACACACTCGCACAGGGCACTTGCATAAGCGCGCCGCTGCGCTCGCAATTTATAATTCACTTTCAAAATTACGTCAATTGTGTCGCTTGGCGATTTCTAAAAGTTTGTCACGCGCGCCGCCGCGCGGACCGAGGGAGAGAAATAATTCACCTCGATGCGGGATAAATTTTCTGTTCTCAGCGAGCCAGTCCTGTTATTCCCATTCATATAAACATTAACGAAGCGTGTGTGTATATGCGAGTGTGCCGGAGATCGCGATGTCAGGTAGGCACTTACGTTCGCTACGTTCCGGCTGGGTTCTTGTAAATTTTCGAAAAAGCCGAGCGCTTGCCGAGCGATTTCGAATTGCGAAATCAATTTGGCACACGGAGCTCTTGATGTTCTTTATTTTTCTAGCGGAGATTAAATCGAAAGCTTTAATGTCAATTAATTGTCGGTGCGTTAAAAATACGAAGGCTTGTTTCCACCGGCTTGGGGTAGAAATAAATTATATTTCTTTGAAAGTACCCGCTGTTCCCAAGAAACTAATGTTGAAAACTCGCGATTTTCGAGAAAACATGGATCGGAGTAGGAAATTGATCAAATAATATTACCATTTCGTTTTAGAGAACAAGGAGTGCAATTGAAAATCACCGAGAAAAAGCCATTTAATTTTAGCAATTGCCCTTTTCTCTGGTATTTTAAACTCTCAAATACAGTCCTATTTTAGATAAATGATTTTTTTTTTCCACTCACCTGTACATGAGACCACCCGTGCAGGATTCAAGTAGGGCACCACCGAACACGCAGACATAGTATTGCGTGCAGTCACGTGGATGAGGATAGTAGCCGAACTCTTCGGGACACTCGAATTCCAAACCAGCGGCATTGCGGCTTGCGCGTGGACTCCTTGGCGTTATCCTCTGGCACTCTGAAAATTTAAATAATTGTATCGTTAGATTAAAATTTTTTTTTAATAATTGAATATTGTTGAAAAATCCGTATGTAGTTAAATAATAAGGGTATCGTAAATTGATAATAAACTGATAGGAGAATTTATGACCGAGTTTGTTAAAGATTTTATTGCTAATTAGGAAAGACTAAGTAAGTTCATGGATTAGGTGCCTTTTTAATTGTAATTACATTAGAGTAATAATGAAGTTATGTGATACCATCGCATTGGTCGAGTAAAAAGCGGAATCTTTTAATTAAATCTATCTTTGACATTAGTGGACAATATTGAAGGTTTGCTAAAAAAAAAATTAATTAAGGAACTGATATATTTTTATGGTTAAGGTGACTTTTTAATTGCCTCCAAGAACTATTACTATTTTAAACCGCTTTCGATACCTATCTATCTAAAAAGTATTTATTAACACTAATTAAGGCAGACTTAATAAAATTAAAGTTCAATATACGTCTGCGTGAGTTACGAAAAACTATTTTTAAAATAATCGATTACTTAATTCCAAAGCTAACGAAAAATCATGGAAATAAAAGTTACGAGGATTGCGCGAGAGAAGCTTGATACGGAAATATGCAAATTTGCGTATTTTTAAATGCTCATTTATACGTAATTTTGAAGAGCAACAAGCTCTCCTCTATCTCCCGCGCCTTACGTGAAACGCTGAATGTTAAATACCTCATTCACAGTCTTAATATATGCAGCCGATTCCCAAATTAGTAGTTCCTCAAAATCCTGATAAAGGAATCGCGTTTCATCAAACGAAAAAATCCTCGAACCATTTATCCATCCTGCATACCTAACCGCAAACCCTCGTCAACTCATCTCACATATCCCTTATCGAAACGTTCCCCCAACCCAAAAACTTCAAAGAGCTATTCGGCAGCTCAAAAAAATCCCCTTCCTTACGAAATTTCCATCTATCGCTCCGTATACTCGCACGCACATTATGTACTTTCGTGGAAATCGCGCGTCGCGATCCGAGAGAAAATTCGCGCCGGCTCCGAAGATAAACGTCCGAGCCAATATATAATAACGGCGATTCGGATCGTTGATTACGGCGAAGCATCAATGCACTCTCGCGCCTCTCTCGCTCCGGATTCCATTCGGCTGGTAATACCTATATATTTGCCGGAGTGCTGGGGGAGTCGTAAACTACCGTATACGGGATCTGTGATGGTTTTATCGAAACTGTAACTGTTTGGAGAGGAGAAAATAAATTTTAGAGCCGAGGGACTTTCTCGATTTTGAATCTGATCGGGATTTCTTTTGGTAGCGGTGGGCGTGGAAAATTGCTGGAGTCTATTTTCTGCAAGAGTGGTGATCAGCTGGTTCTGTGTATTAGTTGATTATTGTCTTTACGGCGAGATCGATCTGTCAGATGATCTTTGAGAGCGAAGCGAAATGGTTCGTATCAAATTATTTTGTCCTATTTATTAGAATTAAAAAGTTCTAGTTTCTATTTTGCATGAATTTATCAAATTATAGGAATCTTTAAAAGACTAAGGTGACTAAACATCCGTATATCTCATAATTTACATTGCAATATTTTGTAGTCCAGCCATCCACTTCTAAAAAATGCAACAATTTGCATGAAACCAATCAATTAAATCTTCGACAAAGATAACTCTCTTGTTTAACAATGATACACCTACCGATAGCGCGTGCTTTATGGTTTCCTAGCACTGAGAGTGTGGCAAGATCGCTCTAGTTTGTCAAGCAACGTTTTCCGCGTTCTACGTACCTAACAGACGATCTGGAGGTGACACGACCACCGAGTTCCGTGATGCTTGACGTGAGCTCAGACTTATGAATGTCTGACTACCGATTGCGACTTCATTATCTTGATTTGTTGGGATAATTAATTTCAGTATATTAATTAAGTAAACATACCTCGACGTCAGCGATGTTGATTTTGAAATCAATACGCGTTTATAGATATGTTTTGAAATATTTTTATGAGCGCGGAAGTTGTAGTATGAGTTAGATTAAAGTATCTGTATTTCAAAAGTTTATGCTTTTAATTATACCGTTTTTAACTGTTCAATAATTTATAATTCAAAAACTTATATTTGCTTATCTCGTTATATCAAGGTGACAGGCTTTTGATTCATCGATTTTGTCTAATTAAAAAATATTTATGTTAATACAACCTCTAACATGTTTTCTATTAAAAACCTAATCCAGTTTCCTTATACATGACGAAATCGACACTGCCCAAAACCCGCCCAATCCAATTTCTCACCATTACAACAAACGATTTTTCCACTTAGCGCGGCAATTTACTTTGCACTTCAATAAGCCCTCCGCCGACTTTCGGAACCAGAATAAAAAAAATATCAGCGCAGTGGCCCCGCCGCGTTCATACCCATACATGTCCATTTCGTTTATCGCGCGCTGCGCTGGGATAATTAGCCCGGCGAATTAAACGTGCGGACCGTAGCTAATCGCACGCGTCAGCGCCGATTATACATCTTTTCTGGACAGTACAGACCGCCTCGATTTCGTGCCGAAGTTTCGGATTTCGAAAACCAGTGCTAATGGCCAGTTATGTAATTTCGAAATTTGAAAAGTTAAAAATTAGAATTTTACGAACGGTTGACAAGTTCCGATTGAATGTAATTTTTAGTTGGGAAAGAAATATTGGCACTTTGGCGAAGGAAATTGCATAGGCATGTTACGAGTATTGTTCAAAAATGTACGCCTAAAATTATTTTGTTTTTGTAAATCGTGAGAAACCTATAAAAAATATATACTTTCTCCAGAATGACATTAATTATTATCATCATATCCGTGACAGTCAACTAATGTCTTACAAGACACACCTCTTCCAAATCGTACAGCTAGTTTCTAATCCATCATTTCAGCTCAAAATTTTCGAAAATCGGGACCCAAAACTTTTTTGAAGCCTTCCGTACCTCCGGGCAAGCAAAGCCTTCTCTTCCTTTTTCTTCCCATACACTTTTTGATCTCACTTCACACATGAAATTAGGCATCAATCTTAAAGAGTAGGAAAGTAGTTGATAACTAACCGATTTCTCCACCGATATTATTTTGATATGAGTCCATTATTTATAATCCCGACGTTAATACGACATCAGGGAAATTTTAATTTTTCTCTTCCGACTTCGTTCTCGTTTTTATTTCGTACGTTGAGTGATTGCACTTTGCGCAACTGCTTGTCGAGCGATGAATTTTTTTTTTTTCATTCTCCAAAAGTGATAGTGGTACCTTTTGTACCTATAAAAGTTTCGGGAGAGGCGCTTTTACCGTTTGGGTAACTAGTTATTAAGAGAATGGATCGATTAACCTTTTCGTTTTTTTCCTTTATTCGCCGCGCTTTCAAAGAGAAAAAAGGGGCGTGAGTGACTTTCTATATTAGTTGCTTATTAGTGTTATCGTTTAAATACTCGGATCCCTTGAGTGCGCTGGCTATTACATAAAGTGAATATCTTGAGTGTTTTGTTTTTTGTTTGAACGGTGTACTTTCTTCGGATCGGGCTTGAACTCTCGAATTACTTTAATGAGTTGAAACGTACTCGACCGTTGAAGTGTAAAAAATACATAATAAATGTAAAGAGAGAATAATTTTATGAAGGAATGCGAACAATTTCGGTTTCCAAAAACAGGTTTTATTAAACCACCTGCTCTCATTATTTCACGGTCTTTTTTTAACACACATAAATTCCTTTTATGGCCTGTTTAATAATGTTCGTAAGGTTTTAACTGCAGTATAGTATTACCGTGTTAAAATTAAGTTTGTATTATCATTATTGAAATTACATACTTGAAAATAACACATGTCTTAATTCCGATATTGATTATATTAAAATAAATACACTTTTTAAAACAATCAACAATATCATTAACACATCTATACAAAATCAATATATTTTTTCTCAATTTACACTTGTAATTACAACTTTAACTACTGGGTTATTTTGAATGCATTTCGAAACACACACATAAAACCAGCACTTCGACAACCGTCGACCCATCCAAATGCAAAAAGACTGATAAACCCGCGTCATGAATCCATCGCATCCACCCAGACCTTACCCGCCGTAAATCCCCCAACACTGCGAAAAAAAAGAAAAAAACAGCACAGCGGGAAGGCGACAAATCCAAAAACGGCATCTACACCTGTAATTCGCACTGGCGTTGCGCAACTCCGCTCGCGCCGCCATCTCTCCGGCAATAGTTTTGACAGTAACAAACTGTCTCTCGCACTCGAGGGAGAGCGAGAGGCGATAGAAAAAAAGCTCGCTCGTGGAGAGCTCGAGCCAGCGATTCCGCGAGCGATAAAAATTTACATAGCGCACCGAGAGCGAAAGATGCAAGCGCAACTCTCTCTCTCAGTCTCGCGTACATGTGTATATAGAATGCAATCGACAGTTGCGCAAGCAGCGTCGGGTAACCGGATTTTCGGTCGACCTTGCCGCGGAGAGCGCAAAATTGAGTGTCGCACGCGCGGCCGTGTATATAGGTATATCCATCAGCGAGAGGGAAAGGACTGGATGTCGATGCTCGCCGGCTATGTGTGTTTTATAGAGCGCGAGGAGCGACATTCGAGAAGGTAGAAGTTCGAGCTGCGCTGGGTTTTATGGGAAAGTTGGCGTGGGTGGAATTTGTGGGGGTGGTGGTGGGGTTGTGGGGGAGAGGATGATTTAGGTGGAGTTTGTTTTTGTGGATGTAGAGAAATGAGGTTTTTATGGGAGGTTTTTTTGGAGGAGAGTGAGTCTATGGTGAAAGGGTGTTCCATTTTGTTACTAATGGATTGTGGTTCGTGCTGGGCATAAATTAA
>JAPYZA010008274.1:0-12053 GCA_030522685.1 Eupelmus azureus | reverse complement strand
GCAGTTGGTATACGTGTGGTGTATGAGTGTACCAATTGAGCCAGATGCACGACGACGCTTCGGCCGTTGACTTTGCGATCTTTCTTTAAAGATGAATAATAGCTGGGTTTTTGCCGTTTGGGATAGAGAGAGATGGATGATTTTGGAGTTGGTGAAATTTATTTATTTATTTTTCGAGAAATTAAGTTGTTTTAATCTTTAAAAGTGCACCTGAGATAAGAGGAAATCTATACGACTTAGCTAATCCATTACGTCACTGAATGTGGATATAATCGTGTGGCCATAACTTTAATTTATGATTCTACTTAAAAAGTTGGGAAATGGATCTTGAGTAAGCTAATTCTCCTCCGGTTTTCATTCTTTATATTATCTGCATATTAATCTATACTGAGAACAATATTTAATACTTAATTGAAATGCTTAATTGAATCAATTAAACCTTTTTTGATTCAACAAATTTTTTATTCAATCAATTATTATACCTGCCATTTTATATCTTAGGCTTTCTGACACAACTAGATAAGACTAGGTTTTTAAAATCCAATTTTTCTTGTAAAAATCGGTGTGTACGTTAACATCACGAAACCTGTTAAATAACAACTTTCCCGTAACTTATGAATTTATGAATTTTATATCAAACAAGCGGCCTTCAAGCTCTTTAAAAATGATATAACCTTGATTATGAAAAAGAAATAGAACTTAACTACAGAAGGAAAATTCTTTTAGCGTGAAGAGAAATGTAGGACAAATTGAAAAATAAAGCATTGACTATCGAGTGATGTTTTGCATGTGCGTACTCGATTTGACGATCATTGATTATAGATTGTGCTGATTAAATATTTTACTAATTAGAACGTGTTGATTGTATCAAGAAGTCGGAAGACTTCTTGGCAAAACTTACATACTTATGTCTCTGGCCGCAATTATTACAGCGATTTTATCGACAATATTTTTCTTTTTTTGTTCTATTCAAGACATTCTGATAAATGTCTTACTTGTCAAGTCTCGATGTAAATTTTTTATACAGTTTTTTGACTTAAGGACTCAGGACTCAGTTAAAAACTGAAAAAAAGTTCAATTTAAACAAGAGTTCAACTTGAGATTTGAGAAGAGGTTTTCAAGCATTGGACCAGACTTTTGGAAGTTGTTATTACCTAGGCCAAATTGTAAAATTTAATGTATAATTAAGGTAGGAATAGTTTCTTTAATTAAGATTATAGAGAAAAAAATGTATATCGATATTTAAATTTAATTTTTTTCCAGGTTTTAACTGAGTCCTGAGCCTTAACCAGATTTCAAAATATAAAACTGAATTAAAAAATCAAGAATAGAAAATGTGCAAAAATGTTCGTTACTTTTTAAAAAAATGCCCCGCAATTGTAGATATTGTATGAAGCACAGCGAAAATCGATCAATGTACTTGTACTGCTTTTATGTAAGAGGGATAAAGTAAATAAATCGAGAAAAATACTTCACTCCGATTATTTATCGCAGATTACATCAATTTTTTCAGTGCAGAGTGCAAACAACCACTTGAATCGATTGATGCAGCGACTAGATATGAGCCGCTCGACAATTGACAAAGTGTCTTACAAAAATACGTATTATAATCTTATTTCTTACGTAAGTGATAATGTATATAATAAAATAGAAACGTACCTGAAACGTTAGAATTAAAGTTACTGACTAGAAGCAAATAAATAAAAGATAATTTTATTACCCATTTCATGAAAATATGAATAATTAGTTTTATTTGTTTTATTATACAGGTTTAAGGATGCATGGGAAATTTCGGAAACATTGGGGAAATCCCAAGAAAACTCGGGATTCCCTAAGTTTTTCAAAATTATAAAAATAAGGTCGAAAAACAGGTCGGCATTCCAACTCGTGCCACCTTATAAACTCTTACAAACCTCATCTCACTCCGAACCTGATTCCGCACACTCTTATACAGTACTAATATCATAAAAACAGTATTTCTCAATGATTGTAGCCAAAGCCAAAACCTCTCCAACGCGAACAAACAATTTTCCTATACCATCAATCCTCAAATCTGCATATCCCGCCACTTACGTCACCTCTCGCCAATTTCTCTCTTTCCCTCATACATAAAAACAATGGCCACCTTCCACGCTCCGCTCGCGCTTCTTCTCCGACAGTGGGTCAGGGCGACGCTATAGGTAAACGGGTCAGGAAGGTAGGCGCTGATAAGCGGAGAAAAAAAATCAGCGCCGGCTGATATCAAGGCCCTCTCTCACTCTCTCCTACACCTCTATAAGCTAGCCTCGCTCGATGCTATCGAGCGCTGAGTAGTGGGATTCGAATAACTCGATTCGCTCGGTTGTAGCCGGCGGAGACTGCTTGGCGCGATGTGGGCTCTGTGTGTGCTCTGTGTGTGTATTCACGCGTGGATGAGTAATGAGTTTGGATTTTTATAGGTTCGTTGATAAAATAGAGATGCGAGAGGTTCTTTTTTATGGATGTGGCAGATATGTGGGTATGGTTGGGTTTTGGGAAAGGAGCAGGATCTTTCCGAAACCGGAATTTTAATTGGTTTTGTAACGATAGAGGTGGTTTACTATGAATTTTTGAGTAAATTTTTGATTAATCATGTACACTGGGAAGAAAAAAATAAATTAATGAAATCAAGTGAATATTTATTTAATACTATATTCAAAGAAACATTCTTTTAATTTTAGTCACTTTTTTTCTCAATCTAGTACTAAGAGTAATTGAAATTTAAGGATCGATTAACAAATATTTGACTGTACTATTCATCGAGTTTATCCGATGCATGCTTTAAACTTTGGTAGAATAAATTAATTTCTGCAATAAAAGTTTTAATAATTATTTTAAATATTAGACTCTTTCCCATCGCATAGCTCTACATTTTGTGCAAAGAATAACATACGAGATTGAAAATTATTTTATGTTATCACAACCAGTTTTAATACACAGTTAATTATACAACAGTTTCGGGAGTTAAAATTATAATGAAATTCACCTTCCAGTTTCATTATACGTCAGTGAATTGAAGACAGCGGCGAGCATCGAGGCATTAATCACGTTCAAAGCCGGCAAAGTAATTAAAATCTGTGTATAAAAACGTCAAAGCTCTCCATTTCATTACCGCCGGCGCGTGTATTATTTACTAAATAAACACCTTCGAGGGATATGGAATAAGGTTTTATAATTAATTCATTACCGCGGAAATAACCGATTTTTATTTTCTAGAAATTTATCCTCGTATTCGAAAGTTGTTTTTTGGAATAAAACACAGCATGGACGCATGAGCCATAAAAAAAACTTTTTGGTCATTCGTTCGATTCTTACAAGGCAAAAGAGAAAAACGTGCATAGCAACAAATCGAGCAGCAAGCTGATTATTGATCAGCTTAACTAAAAATTGCGACTCGCCGTGATATCGCCGCGAGCAACAAACAAAACAGCGGATTCTCAGAAATCTATGACATCGTTTTATTTAAAACAAATACACACAGGCGCGCGCTAAAAAGTCGAACGATTCGAGTCCCCGTAACTTTCCGCTTGCTGCTGTCGGACTGTTTTAAAACAAATCCAGTAGAACGTCGGTTCGAAACTATAAGATTCTACCAGAAAAAAGTACTAGACGTATAACATTTTCTGAATTTAAAAACGCTGAGGTAAACGAATTTACCTCGTCGAGACGATGAGGCAACAGACCGAAAAGAAGCCAAGAGGTGACACTAAGGGTTCATTGGCACGATTGTTTGGCAGAATTCCGCCAGAGTAATAGAGTTGACAAAGGGAATAATTAAGTCGCGAGCGAGAGAAATTCAATGCGTGTCGGTAAGATGGAAACAGAAGATTTGAGTAACGCGAGCTGTTGGAACTGCAGCCAGAGACGTGTAGGATAGTTCGTATAAAGGAACGATACACGTATAGGTTGACACTTACAGGGAACATTGTTTTGTCTGCGCATACGTCCCGCTGTAAATTTTCCTTCCGATTACGTAACGACGCCGAGCTCTCTTTGAAACCGATTAGCTAAGCTCAGGTATAACATAACAATACATCTTGAATTTCCGCAATTAGTCGGTACTGTCAACACCGCGCTCCACAAAACGGAACACACCTCAACTACCCTCCCTCAAAATTTAGAAACAATCTCCATCTCAAAACAACAAACCCAACAGCTGACCTTAAAAAACGAAAACCACCTCGACCCATCCACCACATCCATCCCCTCTCCCATCCTCTCCAGCTCACCTCCAACACAGCAGCCAAAGCTCCCAAATCCCCAGAACCCGAGCGCTAGCCACACATCCACATCTCCGGCAGACATATAGCAGCCTCGTAACTCCACAGAAGAGGGGGGCACTGCACCGGTGCGCGCGCGCCAGCGCGGGGGAGTGACGAGCACAGCTATACCACACCGTCAGCGAGAGTAAGAAAGACAGACGTACACATACACAAGAGAGGGGCAAGCTATTATAGGTATATACAGTCGCTTTGGCCGAACAGCGCGCGCGAGAGAGAGAGGGAAAGGGAAGGGGTCGCGCACCTCTGAACGGCGCTAGCTGCCTCTCGTCGCACAGCTGATCGCGCGCGCGGCCGCAGTAGTGTCGCGAGCGGCGCATGAACCGAGAGTCCCTCTCGCCTCGCCGAGACGTCAACACACGCTCCCGCGCGCGCGCGCACCACTGCAGCTGTGCGTCGACTCGTCCGCGCTGTATATATACACACATCGCGCGCGTCTCGCTGATCTCGGCATCGCACTACTGTGGCACGGTTAGATATAGACGCAGGCAGCGGGCACGCGGAAGCTCGCTTCTCGTACATAACTCCTAGGTTAGGAGTGACTACTGTGTAGTGCGCGCGTATATAGAGGCATAAGAGGCAGCGCGCGAGTGCTATAGCGCGGGGGCATCGATTTTTTCGCGCGCGCCGCTGCGGTCTGCTCTCTTTCCCTCTCGCTCTGCCGCGCGCGTATTTTTAGGCGGCGAAAATATAATTCGCGGCTAGAAGCCCGCCCCCCGCACGAGAGCTTGCGTCCGGGACAAAGTATATATCGGCCCAGGAACAAAGAGCCGCAGGGATCGAATCGCCGAAGCTGGCTGCGCGCGTGCGGAGTGTCTGGCTGCCCGAGTGCCCCCGCATAAACAAAGAGACAGAGAGTGAGCTGTGAGCGCGCGCTGAGGAGGACGGCGAGAGAGAAAACAAAGCCGGGGTGTCTATGTGCGGGCCAAGGCGGGAGGAGCGCGGCGGCTGGCAGTGCAGTCGGCGTCAGGGCTCTTACGGTCGAGCGCGCGCCTCGACGACGGAGCCGGCTGCTGGCAGTGCTGCTGCTGCTGCGGAGGAGGCTAAGGACGGGCCTGCTGGCCTCGAGGCCGCCTGACACCGGGACGAGAAGACCTGCCTGTGGCCGGCAACAAGTCGACCTGGAGTCACTCTCGTGGAGCCTTCGAGTATATAGAAGAGGCTAGCTCCGTGGCTGGGGTAAATATAGGGAGCTGGATAAAAAGAGAAGAGTTGGAGAGGAAATCCCGGAGAGCTCTGGAAAGAAGATAAGGGGAGACACGCTGGTGTACATGTGGAAGAGGAGTCGCGTGTCTCGTGCGATATACCTACAGCGAGAGTTTTTGGCCTTCAGCGCTAGGAGCAGCGCGAGATTTCGAGTCTCCCGCGAGCGCGCGCGCTTTTGTATAAGTGGCTGTTTTGGATAAAGGAAGGGGAGAGATAAAGAAGCAATCATGCTGCAGGACAAGGAGCAGGACAATGGGATCAACATTAAGTTCGGCCCGGACAAGGGCAAGAAGGGCGAGTACCGGCTGGTCAGCCAGAATTCCATCAACGGCAAGAAGAAGATGAATGGGACCACTAAGCAAGGTAAGCTTGGAGTTTTGATAAAAATTTTGGATATTTAGAGATGGTTTTTTGTATAGCGATGATTTTTGTCAGATGGAGCTTGGGAGAGTCAAGTTGCGCTTGTTAATTTTTTTTAATTTGGAAATTTTGAACTTGATTCAAGGCTCGCTTTAATTTGGAGCCATTAAAATCAAAGAATTTGATACTGATTTACACAGTACACTACTGTATTATACAAACGTTATTGTGAATGACACATTCCTAGCCTAGGTATTCCCAATATTTCCCTTATTCGTATTAATAAGCATTGCTATGTAAATAATGCTCGGGAGGCGGTTCATTAATTTTTTCACAAATATTATCGCAAATGTTATGGAAATAACTCGAACACGATAAAAATGAGTCATCATCAGCGATAATTGTTGTGATTTCCCATGATGATGCCGTCGTGAGTTGCTGTTTTCCATACGTTTTGGGACCCCGGGGCTTGTTGTGAGTTGAGCGATTATTTTCGAAAATGTTTTTGGCTTTGCTCGAAACGCTGGGTAGAAAATAAGTCTATTGTTAGCTTTTACTTGCAGCACTTGGAAAACTTTATTTGCCTGGAATTTTTTGTTAATGCTTAGGTAATTTGTAAATAAACCGAGCTGCAATGTTACACGCATGAGTCGATCAAGTAGACCTTGAATTTCATGTTATAATCAATAAAAAGGACATAAAAGATTGTTGAATGACATTTTTTTAATTTGCGTCACAGAAATTTGGAAATGAATTACATTAGCATTCAGTGGCATAGAAGATTATCTTCTCTTGAATAAAATCGATTATTTTGGCTCGAGAACTGATAATCTTTCGAAATGCACGTTAGTCGCTTCATATGACTCTGTATATGTACCATACGTTCAGTCTTATCTCTACTTCTAACAAAAATTCCAACATTTATTCCAAAAGACAAATTGACGTTATAATCTTCCTTTAATAAAAACTATTTTTTGCGAAGCTACGTATCTTAACACATGTTCAGATAAACAGTGTTTTTTGCAATACTGGTATTTTTTCTTACCGAATCAATTAACGTCTTATCTAATATTAGTCTCGTTTGTAACTCTGCATATGCATAAAGTTTACATTGATGTGGAGGTTGCATGATGTATGTCGTTACTTGCATACACAGTTTTGGCGCTATACCTACATAGTGTGTATCACGTGCGTATTGATTACAAGAACGCGGTTATTCTCAGCAAGCTATTGTGTTCCGAGCAATTTTACTGCATGGCCCATTAAAGATTTAGTTGTTCTCTAGACTCTATAAAAATTAAGTCTATTTATGTTAAAAAGCTGCGCTTTGCTCTACTGTATAATGATTTTGCAACAAAAAAAAAGTCTTCTAATCGATTATGTATTCACGTGGCTAACTTTTGTTCTATACCCACAAAATATAACCATTGTTTTCTTATCACTCCGGAAGAATTAGTCAACCTAACAATAAGCACAATAAGAAAATCCTTTATCAGAAATCAAACTGAAAACCTAATTCAACAGACACGCAAGGTCTCTAATTCAGCCAATTTCCGGGCAAAACTCCGCTGACTAATCGGAAAAACGATCGATTCCGCGCTGGCCAAACTAGTCTTTTTCATCGATCTCACGCATTATCGTTAAATTCGCGCGAAGCGGGAACGCGGAAAAGCTTTTTGCTGCTCTCGCGGGTCTTCTTAATTCGATGCCTCAAAGAGGATTGACTCCTCGTCGTCGTCGATCAAAGCGCGCTTTTCCGCTTTTATTTTTCACGCGTCATCGCTGCATTGGACACGTGTGGGAACTCATGAATGTAGAGCGACATTTTTGCCGGTGATGATAAATAGTAGTCATAGGTGTGGGATTCGAGGTGAAATAGAAGGTGGTTATTGTGGAATAGAGTAAACTTGGTTTTTATTTTATGAGTTTGCGATTTTCATAATAATCTCGCGAATAATGTATTCCCCTTTCTTTCGTCTTTTTGTATCGTGTAACGTAGTTTAATCAGTTTATAATTGAAAAGGTAATTGGAAATTCCTTGCCGCTTTAGTTTATTTAATAAAGCAAACAAGAAGCGAAACTGTATGTGTACATTAAGCAAACATGACTAATGTTATTACGCTAATACACAAAAAATAATATAGTGTAATATTTTCTTCTCTATTTATTAAGCAACTTCCACGGTAGTTTCGTAATTATCACACTAGATAACTTTTCCTCACCAAACATTAAACAGCACACCAACCGAACCCAAACCCAACAATAACTCAACTCTTTTACCTCTGAATGTACTTTACTAGCCTCTGATACAATCCATCGCGCTCGAACAAGCTACCTTTGTACACACAAAAGATCAGCTGCGCTATCTGTCTGCATATATAGCAAAAGAATAGCTTGCGCGTACTCATACATCTAGCAAAGTATGCACTTTATCGGAGACCTTGAGTCAGTCGCACACGCATACGGAGCATGCACTCAAGGCAAAAATTGTTTCTTATAAGCGCCGCGTATACACATCTGCGTACACGTTTATTCGGAGTTTTTACAGGCCTCGATTTCTCTCGTTTTCCTGACTGTTCGTCTGGTGGAAATCGAGTTGAGAACCGGAATGAGATTTTTAATTGTTATGGAGAAAATTTTGGATTTTCTGACGGTTGTCTGCGGAAAGGTGAAGTTGGCGGCACACGCGTGTTGGATCCGATCTATTCTCGCATTGATCGTATATTGAATGGCTAAATTTATCGCTGTGTTTCTAATCTGAAATAGATGAGGCTATTTGTGATTCGGAGATTAATATAGCAAATATCTGTGACCTAATATGAATTGGTTTATAGTCGAGAGATTTCGTATTAGAAGCTGAGGGTAATGACTGTTTAATTATAAATTATTAATTTATTAGTACAAAAAAGTTTGGAACTTTTAAGCTGCAAAATCATTCATAATGGCAATGAATTTTAATATTTATATATATTTTCATATGAAAAGAGAACAAATTTTACACTATGATTTCAAACCTCTCATTGTTACTCATTTTTTACACTATTCTTCAGAATTGTTATGCTTTGATCTTAGGAAAATCTACAAACCAATATTTAATATTTTAATTATATAACGAATTATTTCTTTCTTATTTTTTGAAAAATAAAGTTACTTAGATAAAATATACTTTTTTCTACGATAAAAAATAATTACTTATAATAATTTATTTAATTTAAATAGTTAAAATGATAGAAAAAAATTGTTAAATTAATACTGAACGTGATAAGACAATTCATGAACTTTATTTTTACAAAGTTACAACACTCTCAGTAACAATACGAATTCCAAGTCGCTCGAAAACCAAGAAAAAAATCGTGCATTGTCACCCTTTTCATTATACTCTAGAAAAATTACAACAAACTCGCTTAAAAAAAAAGAAGAAAATTTCAAATCAAGCTCGAAAAAATCCTTTCTCTTCAATAACCCCAATCCACTTCTTCGCCGCATCAAACAAAGAAGCCTCACGCAGAATTAGATAACTCGCCTCGCGACACGAACGCGTCGCCACGACGAAAAAGACACGTTCTATCGACGTACCTCTAAACCAACATCTCACGCAAAAAATCGCCTCGCGGGGGAATTCCGGAGCCGTCCACGTGCGCTCTCAAATTTATTACTCTCAGGCGCGCCGATAATGAACATACCAGCTTTTTAGATGCCTGACTTTTTGGCGCGCGTCTGCCGAGCCGGTCGGATTTCATTGACGGCGATTTTCCTCATTCTAATATCACAACGGTACATTGTTAGTTTAGAATATAAGCGGGCCGGTATCGGTTAGCGCGGCTTTTCAGCGGCTCGTTGTGGCAGCCAGCCAGGAACGGCTTCCGTGATTTATTCTATTTTTGAAGAGATTATTACGAATGGCTTGATTATTTTTTTTTTATTTTTTAATTGCAAGAATAATACGAGAGGTGGGTGTGTTATTGCAGGTTTAGATGGTGGGTAGTTGGTTTGTGAAGTTATTTGGAATTTAAGTGGTAATTGTTGAAGTGTGAGATTTTAGCGTAGGTGAGGTTTTCATAGGTACGCCTTGAACTCAATCGGCGAATTTTTCGGCCGACTTTTTGGCTGAATGTTATAAGTTCTAGAATGATTTTATTTTTGAACAAAGGTCAACAAACCGTAAACGTGGAATAAAATATAAGTTTTCTATTGTTATTTATCGCGGGCAAATAAGCTATAGCGAAGGTCCAAACAAATATTTTGCATTTTTCGTATTATATTATATAGATAAAATATTTTAGAAAATCCGCTAAAGTATATAAACTTTTGTTCTCGATAATAAATATAATAGGATTCAATAATATGAAAATAAAATGACTTGTTTTGCAACAACAGTAATCATCTAAAAGAATTTCTGACGATTATTTATCAACTTAAACTTTTATTTTAACTTGACCCACATCCGCCCCACATTTCTTCATCCAAGCACAAAATGCAATTTAACAATAATAAACTCAACAAAACTTTCTAACACACAAGCAAAACAATTTTTCTTCCAAGTATACGTTTTTACCTCCCTCCTCTGAACTCTCAAACTTCTGTTACGATAATAGTTTCGGCCATACCGTTTCTCAGCCAAGATAGCCCGAGTATCGCGCTACTTTTTACTAGACGCTCACGCAAGCACTCCTGCAATTTTTTATCGCGACGAGCTCCGCCTATAGCCGTGACGTATCGCTCGCTGTTTTATCTCGCGACTCGCGCAAGCTAAAAAGCCTCTCACAGCTCTGTCGCACGCATTTGCGCATTTAGATTAGCCACATTTGCGCGCCTGCTATTCACGTGAACGCGCACCTACACAGCACCTCGATTTCAAGTTTAATCTCTGCACGGGCGTGCGTGTAATCACTGCTATTTTTACTTGGGCGAGATAATCTTTTGCACCTAGGAGTGGGCTTTATCGTTTTACCTTTTCGTTTGTAATTTTAGGATGTAGATGGATCGTTGAAGTAATTACTGGCTATGTTCTAGAAGTGGGCATGTAATTGGAGGCTGACTAATTTTCTATACTAATCGGGTAATTCAAAATTCGACGATTTTAAATATATTTTGGCTCTGCTTAGCAGTTTGGGTCGATAAATTATTTTAATAGCCGTTAGTTCAAAATTAGCTTCTTAGCGTCCTCACTTGAGCAAATTAATATCCAATTACGAATGCGCAATGTAAAATATTTTCAAATATTTCATAATGCAAGGGAGTGTCATGGATAATTTATTTTAGATTCGCATAATTAAATTATCATTAGTGTATCGCGGAAATTTTGAAACATTAATCACAATAATAACGCAGCGGAATGCCAAACAAATGAGTGCATTTATCGAAGATCCATGATAGACGCAATTAGAACTGAAATCTCTACCAGAGAGCGTAAAATGCATGAAAGGCATAATGCATCATATTACACGATTCAATTAATCGTCGATCGTTCATTAAGAGATAAGAAAAGGCAAGACGAATGGAAAAACTCTTTCGAATCATTCTAGAAATAAATAATCTAGAAAGGCTTGATTTATAATCGGTTAAATGCACATTCGGTGCTTATGAATTGTAGAGGCAAAACGGAGGAAGAAGAAATTGTATCAGCCGTCGCGTGACAATTGAGTTGTATAGTTTAATACGTACAATTCCGCTTCTGATTATTATAGAGATACTAAGGCACGTGTCGTTAATCTGAAACAAATTAATTCATAGAAAATTATATGAAAAAGCGTTATTTTAATAATATAGAGCTGCAATCAATTCATTTCATTGTTTAGAGAAAAAAATTACATTTCGTATTATCAAAATCTGATTAAAATAAATTATTTACATTTTAAATAAAGTATTTATGTTCAGAAAAAAGATTCAAACTTAAACCTTAACTTACCTATCACAATATTCCATTCGAAACCAACATTAATCCAATCCGACATATACTTACACACCCGCCAACGATCTTGACCAACAGCCATCGTCAGGGCCCTGTCACAGCTAAGCGGCCGTCGACGGCATCGCCGCTGCGCTTTCTTGCACGGCATCTGTTATTGTTATTATGCAGCGCTTACGCCGGCTCTTCTTCTTCCTCCTTCGCTGCTGGCGCGTTCAATGAACGCGTTTGTATATCGGATTATTGTGTAACGGCGCAAGCGCAAGCGTTTATGAATGTCG